>BMAW01124596.1:442443-494597 GCA_019974015.1 Nephila pilipes
AGGACACATTTATGTCTACAAAATATCTACGGTCGTTGTCTCTGGAATCTCAATCTAACACGCAATCATACATCAAAGTTTAAAAAAGAAATCTATCTTATCAGTTCCCTCGTTTTTAAACTCGCACTTTCTTCGGCAGTAACTAAGTACGTAGCTCAATACCGTTTGTGGAATTTTCTTCAATCCACAAAATTAGCAGAAGAATTCCAATATCAATAACAATGCTTTTACCGCAAGTCCTTATAGTATATCTCCTTCATTTTTTACTAATTGCATATTATTTATATATCATTGTATCTAAATCACTTCTCTTCATTTCTGTCTTCATCTAATTTACCTCATAATGGTCAATTCTGATTTTGAGGAAATTGTATTTTATGAATTTCGACTCAATAAAAAGTCCCCGAGGTTAATAAATGGAAAACCACGATTAGCTCAAACTTACAAGTTAGATTAGTGTTTAGAGTTTTACAAATGTTATTTAGTAGCCATTACGAAAAACTGTAAAACACAAGGTATATCAAATTTCTTGTTTTTTGCTTTAAAGTGTATTTATCTGAATCTTTATTCCTTGAGTAGAATTATCAAACATAAAATGCAAAATAATCAAAAAAATATATAACAAAATTTTACATTCATCTTTTTAAAAAATAGCTTTAACATTTTAAATACATGAACTCTATGGAAAAAAAAAGCTAAGAAGAAATTTTTGAAGGTCAGTGAATTGATTAGTCACACTTTTGAAGAAAATTAAAATAACTACAATGCAAATAGAGCTTTGAAACTGTTTGCATATTTCTGGAAAAATCAAGAATTTAAAATAAAGTAATAATAAGGTTACTTGAAAATTTTGTCATGTTTAGGCTACTATGTTTGAAGCTAATTATAAATATGGTTCATCATGTTAATCTGTGTAATAAAGTATAATATTTAAAATAACTTATTTTCATTAACATTTTAACGAATATCTCTCTTAATAAGAAAAGGGTTGGTAAAGTGTAATGACGCTAGAATCACATATGACTATGCTGTACTAAGCAAGGTATAGCTGTGATTTAAAAGTTTGGAAAACTGAAAAATATTAAAAATTTATAACATAAGATGAAAGATCCAAAATAGAAAAAATTCTTAGATAATCCGGGGGCGTCATCCACGATTGACAAATATAGTAAACCATATGGAAAAAAAAAAGATCATTAGATCTCCTCGGGGTCGTGATTTCCATACTTACCTGAAGAAGGTTATCATCTGATGGACATATTTAAGATGAAGTATTACTAAATGTTTAAGGAAAGCTACACAGTTTCATATAATGGGATTGCTTCGACATATTATCCATTTTTTTCTCTATTAATTATTCTTTCAAATGAAAATACTATGTAACAAATAAGTAATAGGCATATATATATATATATAAAGAAATGTAAATATCTCACATAAAACTACTTTAGTTTTCTAATATTTTCCATTCTTTAACCCGTTAGTAAAGGGTCCATCCTTATTTAATCACAAAATACCAAATTATTCATTAATATATGCGATCAATCGCTCATGAAATCTGTCGAATTAATTCTCAGGCAGTCATAAATCTGTCGAAAATAATCCCTACTAGACTGATAGACGTCATCAAAATCCATACTTCTTATACCACTTGATCTAAAGAAATCCCTTCCTATAAATTTAAATGTAAGTTACAACACTCTGACTTTTACTGTAATTGAAACAACAGAGATACGTCTCGTGCATTATCCTTTTAAGAAATTATATTTTTATTGCATCTCTCTCTCATCAGAATGAATAAACCATCTGAACTAAGAAAAGTTGATTTCATTAAAGCACTGAATCATAATTCATTTTTCCTGAATCATAAGTCATTAAAAATTATGCTATATATATATATATATATATATATATATATATATATATATAACGTTAAATAAGGTAAACGTTAAATAACGAGGTGTAAACGTTAAATAACGAGACTGATGCTCCTACAGATAAAGTACGATTTGCCAAACGCCTACAACCTAAAGCTATTTAGCATAAAGTATTCTCTTTTGAATACAGTGCATTTAACTTCTGTAAACAAATCCGTATAGCGGTAGCCTTCGTTTGCATTAATTTTTTTCCCTTTGTTTCGGCGTGAGAATTATGAGTGTAATAAGAGAACAACAATTTTTAATCAAAGATTTCAATAATTAATACAATATTTTAGATGATTATTTAAGTGTAACCTGGTGTTTTATAGTGAAATTTATGATGTTTACTATATTTATATTCTTTATCTAGAGGTTGAATTTATGAATTTGCAGATTGTTCGTTTGTTACCAATTTTTTCTGTTATACATTTCACTGAAGTATGATAGTTTGATCTGTTATTACAGATATAAACGCTTATTATACCATGTCATAATACAGAATTACTTTTTTTCCATTTTTCTAAATTTTGCATTTCTGTCATTTTACTTCATTTTAAATTATTAGATTGATTAATTGTTTGGATTGAATTTTTGGGTTCTTACGATTTAAATATTAGATTGTTTAATTATATAAGTAAATTTTTATGAGCATAAATATTATTTCGATGTTTAATAATTTCCTTGGCTAATTAGATTTTTTTCTTTTAACTGTTTTTGCTTTCGTTTAGATATTCATAGGTGTTATATGTTTGTGAAATTTATTACTTGTTTAGCTTATATATACATACATACATACATACATACATATATATATATATATATATATTCTAATATAAGAAATATTTATCGGGTGGAACTTCTTGTCTTTTGTACCAGATACAACATTGTAGCAGTCATTCGGAGGCAAGTTAACACAAAAAGAGTTTTCGGAAATATCTTCACCCTTTCTAACGAGTCTTTTAGCAACAAGAAAAGGATTGAAAAAGTGTCTCTCATAAATTCTCGGGGCGTTATCTTCTCCAACAGATCCTGATTTTTCTCCTTCCATCTTACGTACTATTGTTCTGTTAGAAATATCTGTTCGATACCGGCGGCTCGTAGACTGTTTGGTCAGTGTATTTCCCCCTCCCTTAGTATTAGGAATTTTTAGGAATATAAAGAGAAACTATAAAGCTCTTATACTTTGTATTTATATTTTGTGTATCAGAATAAAAGAAAAAAACTAAAATTTTTATTCTATGTTTTTCTTTTCCTTTGTTCATTTAATGTAAATTAGTTATTTGAGAACTAATCAATCGGTTTGAATACAATTGTGACTCTTGACTTTTCGCGAATTTCCTTTCTCCAACTTTGGTGATTACAATCTTGGCAAATCAAATGGATTTGAAAAGTGTTATGAATTAAATTGAAGATGGTGATATATAACGGAAATAGAATTGAAAGGTATATTGGATAGTTCATATCGAGAAAACGGCAGATGCTAGTTAGTTAGTAATGGGTCTTTTGTGACTAAAGTTGAAAAGGAAATTCCTATTTGTAGTAAATGATAAAAAGAATTCAATCTGCTGTATTTGAATTAGCTCACTCGAGCTGGGTGAATTGGCAAGTTAGATCATATTAATGTCACTCTATATAAAGTTGAGATTCTATGAGATTTAGTAATTATCTAAAGAGAGAAAGCGTGTTAATTAAAGTAACTGCCAGTAATCCTATTTAGTTATTTTCTGACTTCTCTTCCTAGAATTTAAAACTTATTGTTCCATAAGAGATTGCTAGATTAAACAAAAATGTTTGCTAAAAAGAATAATGGGAAGGTATTACATCAAATTACGTCATGTCTTATAAATAGACAGCTTTATGCTAGTTGTTTGAGCTTTCGCAGTACTTCCATTACTGAATTCTTATTTAGACTTTTTATCTAAAAGTTCAATATATTAGTTAATTAATTCAAAATAACAGAAGACATATAGTAAAGTATATTTTGATTGTAACAATAAACTGTGTCAGTTCAGTGATACAGAAAAGATCCAAAAATGTGCTGGATTTTCAAAATAATGGATTAAATCAAATTTTTAGGATTGCAATAAATGTCACTTAACGAAAAGAAGACAAAAAGATTTATCGATTCATTATAACGATTCATATTGATTTTATTAATGTATTTTTGAAATAAAATATTTCCAGTCAATTTGGTGAAGGTGTAAATTTAATTGCTATATTATTACATTTCGTTTCAATTGTTTTAAGATTTAGCTAGTGTGTTAATTTGTATACATTAAATTATACAATAATTTTTTAATTATAATTACTAATATTTCATAATCTAATTATTAATATGTCTTGCAGTAATCGAATAAAATATAAAATCTATTTACATCGTTCAATCTATACGATATTTGTACGATTATTCGATATTTGCTAAAGTAATAGAATAATTCAATAAAAGTTACTATACAAACAAATTTATCATTAGAGGAAATGAGTCAATAGCTCTTTCGTGTTTTTTTCCCAACGGCCGCGGTAGCCATGTAATCCTGGTCTTGAGTCGTAGTTGAGTTTAGTCATGTGTTGAAGTCTGGATGTTATGAAAGACCCTCCATGTAGTGTGGCTGTCGAGGTTATAAATTCTTCCATTGACAAAACGTGCAAGTTTTGAAGAGGAGGTGCTAGCTCAAGTGTTGTCTTCGTTACTTTACCTAGGTTCAAAAATACGAGACCTGTCGCTAATAGCCTTCGTGTTGCTTTTAATTGCAGAGACGTTTATAAATACTCAATAAATCAATCGCGTTTTTTCCAATGTACAGTATATATATTTAGTTATTTTAAAAATAAATTTTATAGCAGTAATATAAATACGAGTATATTAAACTTTATAAATGATATTTAAAAATAGGTACTGTAAAATATTTCATGATTGTTTTTCTGAAGTAGATACTTTGATATTTCTTGCCTAAATTGATATCGTTATTTTTTTTTAAATGTTAATAATAACCTAAATAAAATCATTGAAATACAACCGTTCTGTATTTACTGTTAACATATGTAACTGTTTTTGTACAAAGAAATTGCATTTTTAAACATAAATATTCACGTGTGAGTAATTTATAATCAATAGCGGTATTTACATTTATAAGCCGTGTGTTTAACTTTAGGTACATTTTGCATAAACTTCACTGCATTTATACCTTTAACAACTTACAAGTATTTCTAAACATGAAATTATATTCACTAAACATTATTATAAATTTAAAATTTTTAAAACATAAATTTCATACTTTGAATTTTCCACAATTTTTATACAAATAATGTGCATTAGTAAAATTTGTGAGTATTTGTTAGAAAGCAAAATTTTGTTCAATGTATAGGAAATTGCCTCACTTCATATTGAAGAAAATATCAGCTGCAACGATATATAAAGTAGATTTTGAGTAAAGTGTACCAGAATATATCCTAAAAACTTGCTTTCAGAAAAAACGGAAGCAAAATGTTTTTCTCTGTGGCAAGACACATTTGTTCACAGTTTGAAAATTGAGTTTCCGATCGTTCAATTTAATAATTCTGATAAAAAATACATCTTCGGACTCAGCACCGACTATTTCTTTACAAAAAAGTTGAACAGAATGCTAAATTTGAAGCATTTTAACGTCGCATTTACCTTAGTGTCATAATGACCTTAGTGTCTTAATTATCTTAGTGTCATGTATATATATATATATATATATATATATATATATTAAACAGTGTAGTCTCACACTGCTTATTTTAATTTTATTTAAATTTTTTTTCGTCAAATTAATTTTGTAATAACAGCAATATAGTCATTTTCGGAACATGAAAAGATAATCAAAGGACGGTATTTAAAAATGTGTGGCTTTGGTACTCCACATTTACCTAAATAACACTCATTAAAATAGGAAATTATTTTTACTCTTAACTATATGTACTTGTAGCACTATTATGTACTTGTATATATATTGTAGCATAATATGAATGTCTATTAAATAACTTATCAATCACTTATGTGTAATTGCGTATTGCTCCCTTAAATTCCATGCTTAATTTCAATACTGTTTTGGTCAATTTTAATACTGATGATGATTTTGATAGTGTTTGTTTAAGTAAAATTAATCTTTTAATTCTTAGTCTATTGAGAAGAAATTAATTACTAATTACTCGTCTTTCTGAGCACATTGTTGTCAATTATGAAAAAAAAAGAAACTCATTATAGTACAATGTTGTGTATTTTTTGCAATTTAATTTTATACTTTTTTTATTATTTATCCTTTTCTCTAATATTTTGTAATTGTTCATGAAATTCTGATGTCAATTATCAAATGTTTCAAATATATTTTTAAACATTTGAATACCTTATTTATATACCTTAAAAAATAAAAGTTCATATATTTTTTTAATTGTGTAACCATATACTTGAAACAGGGTTTGAAAGTTTTTCTAAATTTGCAATAAGTAATTGTACTTACCAGATTCAATACAAGATGAGGTGTGTGGTCTTATAGGGATACACTTCTTAGTTTAAGACAGTTCATAGAGACGACTTCGTATTTTAACTCACTCGAAATGCATATAAAAACCTGTTAGAGACGAAACTAAGCTGTAACGGTGTCCAAATCTGAAAAACAACCAAAAACAGAAATTAAATGGATGTCAAGAAAAAAACAACTTTACAAAAACAAAATATATTTAAAAAAAAATTCTCATTTTTTCAGCAATAGGAGGGTACGTAGACTTCCAGAGGATTTTATCTAATAATTATTTCCTTTTAAAATTATTTTTACTCAATTAATAGATTTATTAAAATTATTATCAGCCAAAATTGAAAAAAAATTGCTTACGAAATTTATGAATCAAGTTGAAAGAATTATTCAGTCAGTATTTAGTAAGAATATACAAAAAATGTCAAACTACATTTAGTTCATTATCCTGAAAATAAAAATAAATAGCTTTTTAATAATAATTTCTTTTTCCGGTATCGGAAAAATGTAATTTTGAACTGCATATGTATGCTTATATAAAATATAGAAGGCAGAGCTTCAATGAAATTTCCTTTTGAATTTAAGTCCGTTAATTTGTCGTATAGAACAGTTTTACAGTAGAAAAACTTATTCAAATTTCTCATTATTTTTACGTATATATGCACGGTCAGTAATATTTTTGCATCTATATGAATATATCTGTGCAGAAAATTATTTTTAAAACTATGCAAATCTTAAAAATCTCTTGACTTTTCTAACAATTGAAAAGCATTTACAATCTAAAATTATGTCATTGTCGTTAGTATTTACAAATAATTTGGATTTCGTTATTTTCAATTTTTTTTAATTATCGCATAAGTGTTTAAAATGTAGTGAAATATTTTACTGAAAGTATTAAAAAAGAATAATTAAAGCAAACTCAAATAGCTTTCTTTAGTTGAAGAAACAAAATTGATAAGTTTTGATATCTTTTTTGATTTATCCTACTTTAAATAAAGTAGGATATATGCTGATTGATTTTTTAAGTCGGTTAAAACGGTTAAGTAGGATATTCCTCATAAAGATGAAAGTAGGATATTCCATTGATTTTTTTAAATACAAAAATGGGGATACAAAAAGGATACTAGTTCTGTCTTATAAAGCACTTAGGATGTTCGCAATATATCGGTGAATAATCTTGACCTAACGTTTTTATAGTAACTAAAGCAATAAAATATTTAAGTAGATCGTATTATAGCGTACTTCTTGGCGACTAAACATTCGGGTTGACAACAAATCGCCAAACAGATAACCTTTCTTCTGATAACTTTACTATAAATGGGATTGTTGGTTTCAATCAGACTATAATACGCTTGATCATCATTTGTTTTTGATAAACGTTGTCAGTATAGTCAGGCACCTATCACAAAATCAAACTGCCTAGGTGGAATAGGAAATTAGAGAATATATTTCTGGTTTGAAAGCAATAAGTATCTTTAACAGGTCAATTGAAAAGTCCCCGGCCTACCATAGTAAAACACATTTTTTTGGCAAAATTAGTTTTTTTTTATTCAACATAATTCCCTTCAAGGGTGATACACTGATTACAGCGACCCTCCAACTTTTCGATATCATTTTTGTAGTACGATTTGTCCTTTGCTTCAAAATAGGCCTCAGTTTCGGCGATCACCTCTTCATTCGACGAAAATGTCTTCCCAGCGAGCGTTCTTTTGTGATCTGAGAACAGGAAATATTCGCTGGGGGCCAGATCTGGAGAATACGGTGGATAAGGAAGCAATTCGAAGCCCAATTCACGGATTTTTGCCATCGTTTTCACTGACTTGTGACACGGTGCATTGTCTTGGTAAAGCAGCCCTTTCTTTTTCTTCAAATGCGGCCGTTTTTCGGCAATTTCGTCCATCAAACGGTCCAATAACGCTATGTGATAGTCGCTGTTGATGGTCCTTCCTTTTTCAAGGGTCAATGAAAATTATTCCATGCGCCTCCCAAAATACAGGCGCCATAACCTTGCCAGCCGACTGTTGCGTTTTCCCACGCTTTGGAGCGGGTTCATCGTGCGCAGTCCACTCGGATGACTGTGGATTGGACTTCGGAGTGAAATGATGGAGTCATCTTTCATCCATTGTCACATATCGACGCAAGAACTCGGGTTTATTACGCTTGATCATCTTCAAACACTGCTCCGAATCATCAACTCGTCGTTGATTTTGGTCAAAAGTGAACTCGCGCGGCACCCACTTTGCACAGAGCTTTCTCATACCCAAATATTCGTGAATGATATGATGTACACGTTCAGTTGATATCTTTAGAGTGTCTGCTATTTCATTCAATTTCAATTTACGGTCATTCAAAATTATTTTGTGGATTTTTGTAATGTTTTCGTCGGTAACAACCTCTTTTGGGCGTCCACTGCGTTCACCGTCTTCGGTGCTCATTTCACCACGTCTAAACTTAGCATACCAATCCTTGATGGTTGATTTTCCTGGGGCAGTGTCCGGAAACTCGGCATTATAAGCCAAGTTTTTGCTTTAACTGTATTTTTTCCATTCAAAAAGCAATATTTTATCAACACGCGAAATTAGTTTTTATCCATTTTTTTCACAATAACAAAAGTTGCTTCACTCAAAATGCTATAATTCACAAACTAATGATCCGACAGCTGTCAAATTTATACACGCATCTTTTGAGGGTTAGGGCTAACTAAAATACATATGGATTTATTTCTAGTAGCGCCATCTAAGTGTCAGGCCGGGAACTTTTCAATTGACCTGTTATTTTTTTTCCAGTAAACGTGGTCAGCAGTCACACAAACGACAGTTACAAAATCACTTTGCATAGATCGATTATCAATTTCATCGCTATGTAGCTACGGCGAAGGATCAAAGGGATAGATGAAAGGAGAAAAAATAACATAAAATATTTGTTTCTTCGGTTCATATAGTCAGCAGTCAAGGGTTCATTACAAGATCAGCCTGCCCAGGGCGTATATCAGTTTCATCTCCAACCAGGCGAAATAGCCTTGCAATCGTCGACAAACAAAATCGGTGATTTTTTCCCCCGTTTTCTTGGTGATAATAAATATTTTTTAATTAGATTCATTTTTACAAGTCTTTTTTATGATTGTAATTCTTAGAAAAGTGTCATTTGACATGACTCATTTTCCCTTTGAAACGACTTTGTGCAACGATCGCGAACGATTTTTTCTTTATTTGAAGTAATTTTATCCTATTTACATAGTTTCCTCCAAAAGCAAATTTTATATGATTTTTGTCTTTCAGACTAAACGTCACCTAGTTTCTTGTTGTAATGCTTTCGAATTTGAAAACAGTGCATTCGGCTCTATTTTCAGGCGATTCTTAAAACTGTGCTGAATAGTACGCTAAAATAGGACTTCACCAAATATTCAAAATTATGAAATTTTGATTTTACTAGTAGTAAAAGGGGTTGTTCTCCAAAAATTGTAGATATATTATATATGAGAATTTGGTAAGCAAAACGTCAAAATATTTTATTTAAAAAATGTAAAAACATTTTCTACCTCATAGAGAAAAATATCTGTTTTTACACTTTCCTTAAAATACGAATTTTAAGATTTTTGTGCATTTTTTTTAATATCTACATAGTGCTTATATTTTGCACATTATGAAATGAAATACATTTCCATACAGTAAACATAATTTGTTTCTAAATAACTCTGACATATAATAAGTATTCCGCCCTAAATGCGTAAGAATTATGGGAGATTTGAATAAAAAATATTTCAAAAAAGTTAAAAGTTTGATAAATCTAATTTTTAGAACTTTAATTATATTCCTCGTATAGACAATTGTATTCATAAGTACACTCTACCAATTTTAAAGTTAGAAATGCAGTTGATTTTTATCAAGATGTCCCCCAAAATATGTTTGGGACTTTCAAATGTAAACGGCTCTTTATTAATAGTTTTCATAATTATTTATGCACATAAATGCTATTTTCCTTTGAAGAAACAGATATGCAAATATATAGATATGTAAATATTAAACAATTATTTCCATTAAATTTAATTTTTAAAAGTGAGTATAATTCAATCTTCTCATAAAAGAAAGTCATTTTTTTCCTTATCGAATACATCTCTCACAAATTAAATGAATTAACAATATACTTTTATTCCTCGCATAATCATAACAAAGCTAAAATAAACTCTAGTACATATATTTCGTATTAGGTAACTCATAGTAAGATTATTTATAGTAGTACAGTAGCATTATAAACTCACAGTAGCACAGTAATATTATAAACGAAAGCATTATAACTCACAGTAGCACTATAAAAGAAATTTTGATTCATTAAATGTAAAGTATTTAAGAATTTAATAGCACAATATTACGTTCATTATATATAACGTTATATTAATAAGTACTATGGAAATTTTAAAAGTTATAAACGCAGTAAATTTATGCAAGTTAAGCAAAAGGTAAGTACAGAATTTACGATTATAAATACAACTATTTATTATTAAATGATCATACAGAACTATGCCTATAAATGCGATTTTCATTGCATATATAGGTAGGCAAACATACAGATATCTTATAGTTAAAATATAATTTCCAATGCTTTGAAATAGATCGAGAGTAATTGTTTACTTAAGTAACACTGAGGAGCAACACGAGGGCTATTGGCGACCAACCTCCTAATTTTGAGCCTCGTCCAACTGTTTTCCCTCGAACAAGGTTTAAAATTAATACCACACCTCAGCTGGCACATTCATCTTCCAATTTCTACACCCGCTAACGAGGTGATCAGATTAAATGTGCATTATCCCAGGAACACGGAGAGTCTTTAGTGACTTCAGGGCTCGAACCCACTAATCGAAGAAAATACACCTGTTGCAAGTTCAATTCCAAAAGCTCTAGACTATTGCGGCTACATTACTTTCAATTTAGAAATGTGAAAATAACTTAAACGTGATATAAAATAAGCCCGTTCTTTGCATAACGTTTTCCGCTGAGGAAATGGAAAAGTTATGACAAAAAAATTTTGCAGTACGAAAGGTGTCATGATCACGAACACGAGAAAGTAAGACTTAGAGAGCTGTCTAGTGGGCCATGATGTGTATTAAAAACAAACCAGCTTCGATGCTACCAGCACCATCTCTTGGAATTTCTAAAGACCTATTCAACAACCTTCGTGTATTGGTACAAGGGATTACTTGTCAATAATCTGAGTGATATAACTCTGCTAAACATAATCCCTCTACTAAATATTAATAACTAAATAATACAATTAAAATCTAATTTTCTTAACTATTTATCTTCTTCTATCTGTGAAAAAGACATAAATCTAAGTTCATACACTCATCGCTTTTCTTCAACATGTTGCATTACAAAACAAATATAATTTTCATCATCTAAAGTTAATCATGAAAAATGGATTTAAGAACCCAATAACTATCAAGAGTTCGAAAAATCCACTTATATCAAGCACTAGAATCTGAGGTGATTACTGAAAGTTATCTCTTTCTCTATGACTCTCAAACACATACGTTGAGTCAATCTAATTTCGCGCACGTCTCACTCTGTGTACCTATTGCTCACTTAATGCAATTAGTCGACGAGACATCATTAGCAAGGAGCCTGATCTTAAGTGGGCATCCAAAGCAGGTTATGTTGAGTGCGTCGAAGATTCTAGTCAGCAGTTATTTTTTCAACTCCTCTGTTTGGGTGATTCATTCCTCCAATCGTTGTAATTTGAGCCTTCGATTAACTGGAAAGTTTGCCTAGACGCTCATTTGCATGGTGGATGGCCGATCGATTGAGTGCTGAGGACTATAATGGAATAGGGAAATTTTAGAGATGCACGTACACTCGTTGTTGTTGGAAGTTTCACGCTTGAAGGAGGATTGAGATTTGACTCATATCACTTGAAATCTAAGGTATTACGAAGTTAATGTAAAATGGTTTATTGTGAATGAATAAATAAATAAAACACTTCTAATCCTCATGTTATTCACACAATCGTATCATAAGAATGTCCCTTCAACCACTCTTTGGTGCTTTAGTATAACATTAAATTATTTGAAAATATTTTCTTCTAAATGAACCATGACTTATCCAAATTAATGCAATTTGCAATAATTTGATGTCGCAATAATAGAACCTGACTCGGACCCACGTTTAGATAAGTACAGAATTTGTTACTCTTTAGATAAGGAAGCACGAAAGTTTTGCATCACATACTAAATAATAATATCGATTTATGGATCATTTTAATTTATAATAAATATTAGTCGATTTCAGCACTCACTTTAGCTGGTGAGAACTTCAGTGACTTGCGTAGGGAAAAATCAGGGGTTGTCACAATTTCAGAGATGTAATGTTTATCTCTTCCGAGATAAACATTACATTACAACAACAGACAAGTCATACTCACAGTAATTTAAACACTTAAAACTTGAATTACCATTTTTATTAATATTGTTACGTGTCAGATCGTGTTTCAAATGAAAGAATTGTCCATGCGATTTAAAAGCAGGTTCTTTCCATACAAGTCCAAAGTTATTCAAAAACCAAACAATTGTGCTTTATTCCTTTTTTTGCATGAACAATTAAAACACAAATAAAACTATACTGTAGCTCAAATTCAAAGTTCGTACCAATAACTGAACACACCTATTCAAATCACAGTATCGCATTACTACTCAAAGTATTGTTTCGAACCCGAGATTACTCTTCCTGTTACTATACTCTCATGAAAGAAAAACAGACATTTCCAGAGATTTAATCAGTCAACCAAGAAAAGTTTTAGTAATGACCTCTTTATCTTAGCGAAGGATTTTGCAATCAGTTTTTGTTGGCTTGGCGAGAAACTTCACAATTTTGGCGACAAAACAAAATTTCCTCAAAGGGCTGAAACCTATAAGAGAATTATTAAAAATTTTCCTGAATTTTCCCTGTTATGTCACACTCGACCATATTACCTATAAATAGTTGAGATATGTGAAGCCAAAAAGTCGGGAAATCGACTGGATTTAGTCTGCTCTTGGAAGTGGTTCTTCCGAGGCGTTATCAGCAGCGTAACCGAGTGAATTTGTAGTAGTGACCTGAGTCTGCCTTAGTAGGGCAAAGTATTACGGCGGAGATTAGTACGTAAGGTGAACTAGTAAACTTATGATCTAATCGTTGTTGATACAACAGTGACGGTCATTTACAAGTGCTGTATTTATTTCTGTATATGTGTCACTAATCTATGTAAGGGCTTTTTAGCGTTTTTACTGTCCAGGTTCAGCTGCCTGTATATATTTGTGAATAAAGTGTCAGTTGAAGAAACGCCAGAATATGTGTGAATGAAATGCCATTGATCCTTATACTCCGTGTAAAAGTTGATTTTTATACCAACGCACGATTACAGTTTTTGTGATAGTATGCTTACAGTACACGCTTACACTACATGTGACAGTAAGCTTACACACACACAGTGGCTTACATATATGCGTATCTAAGAATGCCCTAGAAGACTCTTGCAACTCCTCCTTTCGTCTAGTGGGACTCTAGTTTTGTCGCCAAATTTCCAGAGTTTTCCACATTTGGTGAACACATTTGAGCCAAGTTAGACATCGTCACGCCTACGTATACATCATCACTTACTAAAGCATTTTGACAGTATCTGTAAAACAATCTTTGTGTTCATTATCAGCGCTCTACAGGGAAGACAACACAGTCCAAACTTTCCAGTTGCAATGTGATTTTAATCTATCATGAGAAGAACATTTTAAAGTTCAACAGATGTAAAAAGATATCTCACATAAGATTATGGCATTTTATATTCTATCTCCTATAAATATATGTCAATTTTGCTTGTGATTAATGTGGAGGGAAACGTCTTCTTACATGTGGCTCAAAAGGTTCCAATGAAACATTCAATAATGTTTTTATTGGTCAATGGTTATAATATCAACTGTTTCACTACTTACCTATGTTCATTAAAATAACATGTGATACACTTTGACATATAAATAGAAGCATTGTTCCCCAGAAAGTGGAGACAGCCACCAATGAAGGTCAAATATGTGTAACATTACGGAGTGCCTTTCCTAAGTATATGAAATAGCTCCACCCGAAAACTGTTGATTTTAGAATTTAATTCATGGTGTTTAATAATTAATAAGAGAAAAAGAAAAAGGAAAAGAAAAATAAGGAAAATACGATTGAGAATTATCTTGCTACGCAAAGCTCGTAGCTGTCTAATCTGGAACGAAGGATTAGGGCAATGAACTGCAACACCCTTACTATTGAAGCTAGCTTACTCTGAAAGACAACCTCTCTTGTTGGTCGCCAAAATTACATTAAGTAACTGTAGGAATCTGGTAGAGAATTCTTTTCTGTCTGAAAACGGAGAATTCTGTTCTGTCGAACATTTTGTCTGTTACATTTCAAGAATTTTTTTCTAGAATACTTTCACATGGGTTTGAGTTTTCCCCGATCCATCAAAATGACTATTCGTCCTATCAGTTGGCAAGAAATATGACTCCTCCTTAAACCGCAAAGTTTCTAGTTCCATGTTTTACAATTAGAATCAAACAATCAGAAAGGAAAGATTTTGTAGTACGTCTCCAAGCATGAATTCTTTCTTTTTTCTTTCTTTAAGCATAATTTTTTTCTTAAGTTTTTTTTTTCACATAAAGGGTGAAAATTGGTTCGTCAGACTAAATTACATATTTCTGATTATTAAGTACTCAGTTCATATCTTCTCTAAGCCACTGTATGCGTTTTTGTCACTGATGTAAGTAATGAGGGGCTTTCACTTTGCTATAAGACAATGGATGCAGTAGCCTAGTATTCATGATCTCGAATTCACAACCGTCGTTGCTTCCGTTGTGTAGTGGTTTCTTGTCCTGATGCCACAAAAGATCCGTCGTATAGCAGCAATTGCTCATTAAATCTGTAGAGGCTTCAAGTTTTCCTGTAGGTATGGTGTTGAATTTTGAAGAGTGAAGTGCCAGTTCAGATATCGTCCCATTTAACTGTCTGAAATCTAGTACTATGAGGACTGTCATTATTAGCTTTAATATTGCCTGTAAGTGTGGTGCCAATGAACAATTGGTCAATGATTTAAAATACGGTCATAAAAATCTAATCTGCTAAGCTCATAACTAACTATTTTCCTTTTTAAATATTATGTTATTTGTTCAGTTGTGGATTTGTGTTTTTTGGAAAATTATTCGTGTCATTTTTTCTCTCATCACCGTCTAGCAACTTGTTTTTATGTCTACAGGTAACAAATTAGAAGTTACATATTATTCTTTTTGTAACCTGGCCATAATTTCAGACACAGTTTCTCTTGACATACCCGTAATTTTTCCTGTTTGAAACAATGTGTCTTCTCTTAATAGGCGAGCATTAATAATTTTTTCTATCAGCACTGAAATATATTTTAATCTAATGTTACATAATTCATTACTTACCCGCAATTATATCACTTTTAGTAAATAGTCATTTTCCTTTCCTATTCATACATTTATAGCAAACAGCGAAGTCTTCATCTTACTAAAATTGTGCTTCAGGTCAATGTTTGCGTTTTTTCTGCGAGACATGTTTCTATTATTTGCTTTGCTGTGCATTAGAGAATATTGAAAGAACACAAAAATCCCATAAATTATTTTTATAGAATAATTAAAAAGGCTAGCAACCTCTAAATTTATTTTCTTTCCACATAAGGAATGATCTAGGTTATTGCTATTTAATTCTGATTCACTGTACACAGGGGCAATATAATATATAAATATACTTATATGATACTCAATGGTGCTTAATTCAATCCATTATTTCTGTTTGCAATACATTTTATAGTATGCCTGGTATATAATTAAGAATTATGTGTCCAGTTACACTGCTTTTGGAAGCACATAACATAAAGGAATATTTGAAAGAGCCGTTTATTCAGAATTGCCAGACGGTAACTGTAAAATACCCCCGTATTACTCTTCCTGGTCTTGCCGAAATGACACTATACAGGGAATTCTTTCTCGAGAGAATATTTCGATCACGCGATTATTGCCTTAGCAGCAATCATAAGAACCTAACCATTGTAATTTATCTCGGTCCAATCCTCCACCTTATTTTTCTACTATAAAATCAAAATTTTAAATAAAAAAATTTTCAAAGCTTGAATAAATTAGAAATTATGTTCGATCTTTTGCGTTTAAGGTCTTTAATGTACTTTGTGTAAGTGTAGAATAAAGTTGAATTCACTGGCGATCATAAATGAATTAAACTACGCTCATAAGTAAATAATTCCCGCCAATGAAATTACTCAAAATTTATTAAAGAATCATTAGAACAAATTATAGTATTATAGTAAATATAGGGAGCCTATTTTCCCCCATTATGAATTACATGGAAAGTAAAATAAACGTTATAAATACAGGACTTGATGAAAAAATGCATTTTTAAAATCTGTATATGGGAGGAAAATACATGTTTCAATTTCTGAAATTTTACATAATAGTGACTTAACGAGTTTTTTTTTTTTTTTTTTTTTTTAGTTTTCTTCTTTAGGGCTTGCTTGTTAATGAATATTTTGGTACAAATACAAATGTACATATTTCTGGACTATTGATTTTTAAATTTCAATGCTTTTTCGAAGTCTTATTACCTTTTAAAACCTTACTGATTATTACTTTTAAAAGTGGATATACTGCCCTTCATTTTTAGCATACAGATATTTGGAAACTGAGTGCATTTAAAAATTACGAGTCTGTAACTACCGATATTCACACGAATCATCACGTAAATCTGTTTCGAAAAACAAATCTCTGATTTGTTTTTTCGTTGCTTCAAAACCTGATTTTAAAACTATTTAGGATTAAAATAATAGTATTTAATTGTCAATTTTTATTTAGCCCTCAATTTAAAAAAAAATATTAGAAACAAAAGAATTTCTCTATTACGTAGTTATTTAACCGCAGATGTAAGACATGCATTATGAAACATTTATTGGAATATTAATAATATAATGAAAACGTTTTATGCAAATATTTTTCACTTCTATTTGCATGTTCACCATAAACATAATTTTTTATAAATGTTTCTTAAAAGCAGGCTTTCTTAAAAATAAACGTATTTACTTTCAAGTATGCAATTAATGTATACAAGGTATTGATTAACAGATTTTTTCATAAGATGTGTGCAAATATTTAAATAAATATATTTTGTATAAGAAAAAAAGTTATTTTTCATTTATACGATACTTCATACACATTTTGTTCATCGTTACTTAATCATTTTTATTAAAGTAAAAATCATTGATTATTTTTATATTCTAACAAGAAAAGAAATTCTCTTTCGAAAAGCTGTTTGAATTGAAAGAAAAGTTCATATAATGGATTATCCATGTTCTTAAACATTTTGGACTTGTAATAATGGAATAATTTCTTGGATTACATAAAATAGAAAAACTGAGTCTAATTGAGATAGGAAAGATTTCTATATTATACTATTTTCAGTTTTAAGGACGTATTCAGGCCTGCTCATCAACACAGACGCTATTTATTTAATTTTTTTCTCTTAACATCTTATTGTACATTTATATATATTTTTCAGTGAAGCAATAGCAGTACCACTTATCGTGACGACTTAACAATTGGTGCAGTGTTCTTTTAAAGAAATTTTACAGAAAGTATTTTGATGCAAAATGAAGAAAAAGCACTGATTATTTTTGCTCTGCCATCTCATTATGTTGAAGATAACTTAATAAAAACAATTCTTCTTTTTTGACAAGGTTTAAGTCATATTTGAAAATTCCAGCAAATCTATTACATGAAAAGATACATGTTTATAACACAAAAATTTTACACAAATATTTCTTTTATTATACTTTTACATTTCCCGAAAATACAGTTAACGCAATTTCTTTTATTTATTTCTCAAAATAATCTGAAAAGTGAGAAAAACATTTTTTTTCCTGAACGAATTTCAGATTTCCCGAATAAATATGAAATATCACAGTTCCTCAGAATTGGCCATTAAAGCGAGAATTCATCATCGCAGTTTGCTCGGGGACGCGACTCCTGTCATTCGATATCCAATTACTCGATGAGGCGTGTCATATTCAGTAGATTATCATTGTATTAATAGGCTGCCAGTTAGATTTATCCTCCCCCTGTTCTCATATACAACATATCAGATGAGTCAACGAACGTGTAACATTTGATGTAATTGGCTGAAGGGATATTTTGGAATAATTTTGTTTAATCATTTAAATGTTAGCGTTCGATTGCCGTAAAAGCTAAATATACTTATAACAATGCACTTAGAACATTACCATATATTAGTTCATCATACATTCATAAATCATACATCGTTATCATGTATTGCTAATGTTCATTTTATAAGATCATTTCAAGCGATATAACGCTGAAAGTGATCAAGTTTCAGGAATGTTTATAAGACATTCACTGGTTGCACTATCACCGATTTTTTGAGTGCATTTATTACATTGTTGTTAATATTTAATTGAGAAAGTTACCCTGATAAATTATACACGTTTTTATTCCACTAAACGGATCTCACCATCAGATGAGAAAAAAACACGAAGTTTCTACTTAAAATACATAAAATAAAGTTATTAGAAAAATTAAGATATAAAGTTGCATTCGAATAATCCAGAGAATTAATCTTTAACACTAGAATTACCGAGATGAGTCATCTGTGACCCAATACGTGAGTGTTTGCTCGTTTCATAGCTGTATTTCAAAATTAAGCTGTTTTTTATTATTTTCAAAATTGGGTAATTTTTTGACTTTTCCTAAATATTCAGTTTAATGAATTTACTTTAATTCCAAGAAATACTTTTTTTTATTTATGTCTGTAAACCTAGAACTACCATAGGGGTCATAGCTGACTCGAACAAGATAATTTATTTTTCCTTTATTTCAACTAGGATTTCAAATCTATATTTTTCAATTACAAAGGAATTGTATAAGATGTATTACACCTGCTTTTTGCGAAAGGGGGAGAATGAGAAGAAGGTGTGTCTCCACATCTGGCATGTAACAGTTAGGCAGATGTGTGAACTTTTGTGATTGTAAGTTATTGTATCTAAATATTGGAATATTGTAGAATGTTCTTATCTCTGTTATAAGCTGGAAATAAAGTAAAAAGAATATTTTCCCCTGTTGCAAATTGAGCAGAAGGAAAACGAATTAGTGGCATTCCAGTTTTGCACACGTTTAGTGATGGCACCCAGCAGAAGAGATCTTTCAAAAGAAGAAGCTTTGAAATTTCTAAATGAACTTTCAGAAAATTATTTTTGCTACAAGAAAATACATCTAATGATGATAATGAAAATTTTGTTATAAACGATGAAAAAACTATTGTATAAAATGTTCATATAATCTCATCGTCCGAATCCAGTACAAGTGATTACGAGCTGAATGAAATAATCCTAGTAAATACATTTCAGGAATTCATTAGACAACAAGGAATTATATAAGTGTTAAGAAAAAAAATATAAAAATTAAAGAGAGCAATTTCCCTTGAAAGTGATGTGGAAGATGCGAAAGATGAAACTGTGTAGAAAATACATCAACAACGTACCCTTTCCTCTGTTCGACGACCTATTCAAAATATTATTATAGAAAATCCGAGTCCTACATTATATTCTGAAAGAAATATTGCTAATAACAATCCTATAACTTCCTGGAGACTTATCATAAATGATCAAATATTGAATATCATAAGGAAATGTTCAGAAATGTTCAGAGATCAAAATTAAATAAAGAAACCTAGAGCATTTCTCTCGGTGAACTGGATTCCTTTATTGCAATATTGTATGTCCGGAAGGTCTTAGTTGCAAAAGTCATTTCCATCACTAGCCTTTGGTCGAAGAACTAGGAACACAATTTTTTCCCCTTTAACAAAGAAATAATAAATTTCTACAATTCCACAAAATTTGGAGTCGATGTTGTAAACGGCAAGAAAATATTCCATGAAATCTGCATTAAAGGATTAATCTATGTAGTGTTTATCCAATGTTTTATACCTAGCGATGATTGATGCATGAGTAGTTTTTAAGAGACAACAGCGGATGAATCAATAGAGGAATATATTGCAAAAGAGCCAAAAATCATCCTCCTACGTACTACCTAAGAAGTTTCAAAGAAGCGAAAACATTGCTAAGTAAAGTAATGCAAAGTCAATAAAACAATTATTGTGTGTGAAAAATATTCAAAATTTGTTTGTGAACTATACACAGTGAAAGATGAAACAAAGACCATAGCATTCTGTGTGAAATGTTTCGAATGAAATTAGTATATTGTAAGAAAAATAAAATGAATAGTTAATTTTTATTGTGATTTAGTATCTTATTAATCTGTACAAACATTATGATATTTAAGTTAATTAAAATATATGTTATTTAAAATATCACTTTATACAACCTGTCAAAATACTAAATTATGTATTCTGCAATTAGAAACTTAAATTTCTTAAAGATAATTTCCTATTAACTAAATTTCATATTATACAATATTTTAGAAGCTAAATTTAATACACCATTATTTAAAAATCATTCTATTTATTATTAAACGTTTTATTTTCCGTCTTTATTATCATAAAAATTAAAAATAACTACTGGGGTGGGTCAGTTTTGACCCATCCCAATACTTTTAGGTATATAAGAAATACGGTATATCTAATGTTAATATTCGGAATCCACGTAAAGTTGCTCAATAGTATTTGGCCAATATTCCTTTCTTTTGTTAAAGGGATAAAAAATCCAGATGGGAAGTTTTAAAATATGTTATAAGAAACGGTCTGCACTCAATATATATGACTACTTATAAAATATGCATTTTGGAATGAAAACCATTTCAAACAAGCAAATATTTAAGAATTTGATTTCTTAAAAAATGTTATAATAATCCCACTACTGCTTCAAATTTTAATTTTCATACAATATTTTTTTTCATTTTCTTAGAAGTGTTTCTCACCATTTGGAGTATAAATTTGGTTGTACTTCTATTACTAACGATCTCACACCTTGCTTTTTGTCCGATACAGCGAAAAGACTCATGAGAGAGCTATAACTAATTTTAAGAATTTTTAAAACAATAACTATGCATCTCAATACATTATTGATGCACAGAATTATCAAACACGTTATGCAAAACAATCAGGAAAAAATATCAGAACGTTACATTGAATTATTAGAAAGCCATAACATTTAAAATACCTAGTAGTCACGAAAAATAAAATGCTGCTGAAAAGCAGTTTGAGCTCTGGAAGATAAATGAAATCACTTGGAACGCTGTTAAAGATAACTTAAACAACTTACTAAATAATTTTTCTAGATCTAAGAAGTATTGTACATGTATTTAGAAGAGCTATTTAATTAAAATAAGGCAATTAAAACATTTTCGATCGCTTGGTAATTTCCAATGTTCATCTCCCGTTTAATTGGTGCTATTTTTAATAGCAATCCTACTTTTCGAATTTAAAGAACTACCACTATATATATATTGGAACAGAGAATGTAATTATCATCATAACGCAGAAGTCTGCATCGATATTTCATATAGGCTTAGCATATCTAAAAAATGAGACAGTTATAAATAATGGATTTATTAAAAAGTAGAACAACAAAGAAAAAACATGATGCAGTGTGAGTAAGAAAATTAGAACTAAGAGGAAAACACTTGTAAAAGAGAGTAATTAGGAACATCATGTTTACTAAAAACCATAACTTTATTAAAAAGACCATAATAAGAAAAATTGAGAACCATCTTCTTCTTTCAATACAGTGTAATAAAAGGAAACTTTGCTTTTGATGAGATCGCGTGCAACAAAAAATATGCAAAGGAGAGAATGCAAAGTCTCTTCTTTGCTTCTTGAAGCCATTTTGTAATAAATGTTTTTTAAATTAAAAAAAAATAATAATATTTGCATTTTTTTTAATATGAAAAAAAAGCAGACTAGTTCATTACCTTCATTTTGATCCATATAAATTTTATTTACATTTATATGAATTAGCTGTTTTTTACTGCGCACAAGTTCACATTCCTTATTTATATTAATGTACGACAATGGTTCTCAGTCAGCGGTATAGATATTCTAAGAGGAAAGGCAGAAGTGAATAGAAAGTACGCAGAAAGAAAACTTTTATGGCGGCCACACAGTTAAAAAGGAATGAAATAATTAAAAAATCTTAAAAAAAAATTTGAAACAATAGGTAGAAACTTTATTAAGATTTTAATTTATATATTAATAAACTTTCTATAAATACAATTAACGTTACAAATTGCTTATAACGTATTAGTTGTTGTTTGCTAGTATGGGGCACGCAAAACAGGTATTTTGTTTCCTATACTTGCTTAAAAAACAAATGTAGAATCATACTAAAAGCAGTTACAGATTTGAATTTGTTATTTATCTCATTACGTTGGCAAAACATTTAGTTCAGATTAATCAAGACCTAGATGAGAATAACGACTAAGTTTGTCATATTCTTTCTAAATTATATTCATAAACGAGGAATTAGAGACAGCACACAGTTCTAAACTTTAAAGCCTTCATGTTGCTACTCTGTGCAAAGTTACTTAGCAATCGCAGTCACTGTTTAAAACTTTATCGTGAGAATAATTAATAACTGGACCTGAGTTGGTGATGATTGGCTTAGATATTTCATCATGACGAATGAGTAATGTGAGGACAATCATTACATTGGTCATATTTCAAAGTAATTACACCTGCCTTGACAAATGAACGAGGAGTCTGTAAACACGCGCAATAACGACGCCTCATTCATTACATTTCAGTTTATTAACTTCTAAAAACATATAAATTAATTTTAATATTTATGTGTTTTGAAAGGATATGCGAATAATTTACGGATGTGACAAATATTTATCACCTCACTTCTTTGCATATATAAATCTGGGTGAAACATATATTACCGTCTTAAACCTTAAAATCAATAGCTCATAATCTTGGTAAAAAGAGTAGCAATCCATTTTAAAATTTTATATTTTTTATTTTTATTTTTTTGAGTGGATCTTACATATAGATAACATTCGGAAAACGTGGAAGCCATAGAACAGCATGTATGCGCCACTTTAACAAAAGAAGCACAACAGGTTGATTGGAGACCAAACACTGAGTTTATAGATCAGCAGAAACTTATGTTATGGGTAGATTATTCTCACATTCTCTACTTAAGAGCTTACATAAGAGTACTCTTAGTGTCAGAAGTTTCCTTATCATTAATTGGGATTGGCGATGACTTGGAAGAAAGCGATAATTAATTATATATATATATAATTAATTATGGCTTATATATATATATATATATATATATATATATATATATATATATACATAATGAATTATGCCCTTCATTAAAAACAAATTAATATTACTCAAATAAGGTAAAATTAAAATTTAAAAGTTCTATGCAAAGAACAGATTTAGCTACATAAGGTGTTATTCTTTATTATAATTATCAAATTACTCAATTACATATAAAAGTTAGAGTAAACGATGAAAAGTCGAGAAATGGACTATAGCAAATTTTTCAGATATTAAAATGAAAGAAAACGATAAATTATTAAATTGAATATATTTAAGCTAAATGTAATTAAAATTAAAGCAAATGAAACACTACTAAATTGAATATATCTAAGCTAAATACATTTAAAACTAAGGCAAACGACAAATTATTAAATTTAATATGATATAAGCTACATGTCAATAAAATTAAAGTGAATAACAAATTTTTAAAATGAATATATTTAATCTAAATGTAACTAAAATTATAGCAAACAATAAATTATTTAATTGAATATATTTGAGCTAACTGTACTTAAAATTGAAGCAAAATATAAAAAATGTTCAAAAGTGATCTGGTACCCCAAAAGTGATCCACCTAAATTAATAGTCCCTACGGTGGCTAAAAAAATGTCTGCCTCATAGCTATCTTAAAATTCTGAATAATTCTATTCATTTTCAGCCGTATCTTGATTCCAGCTTACATATGATTTAAGCTAATGCATAAATCGATAAATAAATAAAATGCTTTATTTTTATATTTGTTTCACTTCAAACCAATAAAAAATATTATAGTAAATTTATTACGACATATTTTAGAAATTGAGTTCTTTAGTGGTGAAAGCAGGCATCAGAAATATATTACATATGTTTTATTTCAATCCAATAAAAAAAATCAGAAGAAATTTATTATGACGTATTTTTGAAAATTAAGCTCGTTTCGGGTGAAAGCAGACATAAATATATGCAAAAACAAGATAAATTTTTGAAAAGTGGTTTTGGGTTAATTAAAAATCAGGAAATTTAAAAACTAAGAACCAAAAAATGAAAATATTAATTTTAGAACCAAACATTTTTAAAAGAAAGTCAATTTATAGAAAAGAAAAAAATTTAAATTAATACATATAATATAATTAATACTTTGGGATGGACTAATACTACAGAAATTACTGACCAAACCACGATACTTCTGTGAATCACATTATGAGAAGAGCAAGGTAAAATAAAAATCAGCAAATTCACAAAATCAACCGCATTAAAATAGATGTAAACATACTAATTATCTTCAGTAACACATAAACAATCAATGTATATAATATGTATATCGGGGATAGTGCACTTGTTCATTCATTTTATTTCGTTCCCGGTCTTGAACAAGTAGCAAGCATAACAGTAATTAATTAATTACTGAAAATTGTGAGATAAGATTAAAATACTTAATTGACCAATTACAAAATACAGGAATGTTTCTAGAACTTTAGACAAGATCTGGAGCTTCAAATGCGGTTCTATTGAATAAAATGTGTTTACAAAGCGACCCGCAACATCTTTTGAGTTGGACAGGCCTGAATTTGAATTTTTGAGACAAACGTTTTGAGGAAATAGAATAATGATTTAATTAGTTTTGCTTTAAAGAGTTCATAGCTATTTTGAGATGCAACTTATTTCTATTTTCGGATATGACTATTTCATGTAAATAGTCATCACTCTACAAACGCAAGTGTGAGTGTTTTGTTTCCTATATAATCACTCTTACAAGATTGTGATAGAAAATAATATTTATAGATATATTTTCAAAATGTCCATTAGTTTTAACAAACGCTCATGTGATTGTAATTTTATACATTCCTTGAATAAAGTGTCAATAAAATATCCATCACACATATAGTGTGTGAAAATCTATCATCTCTGAAAGTAAACTCGTGTGAAGGGAGAAAGTGAAACATTTTTAGAAGACAATAAATAGTCGGATTACGTCTCACATATATGAGTTTCAAAAAAAGGAAATAGTTTATTTTAAGACGTATAGATCCTTAAAGAAATGTGACAATCAGAAAAGAATGATAGTTTGGTTTTCTGTAGAAAATGCCAGTACTGCTTTTTTTCTGTATGATGATAGTTTCATCCTAATAGAATAAAGTTCGTTTTATTGAAACGTTTTATCAACAATGTTTTTAGAAATAAAAAACAGCATAACTCATGAATAAAATTTTTTTCCTTTCACATTTTATGCTAAAGAACTATTGTAATATGTTTATCATGTGGTTTTTAAAACAGGATTTTAGTTTAAAGACACTTCGCAGGATTAAAAATGTTAAGAATGATTTTATATTTTAAAACTCAATACAGTTTATATCAATATTGAATGTCTTGACTTACTTATTTTTAGAGCATCTGATGTAAATCAATACTTGTAAAGTAAAGTATGTTTCTAACTAGAATAAAATAAACGTGATCACTAGACAAATTATTTTTCAGATTCATGAATGATTTTGTAAATGCATTTAGTATTTATTTTTCTAAATATAAAACCAATTATAATATGTATTTTATACACGGAAATGCTCCATAAGAAAAGTTAAATGAAAATTATGTACATCCTTGTTAAATTATCAAGCTTTTACTTAGAAATTAAATACTTTCAATGTGGTCGTTGAGTAAATTCATTCAAGAGTAAATTCAGTTTCCTTTTTATTCTTAATCTAGATTCTTAAAACCATAGTCAACTTTTATTGTAGTATTGTATTTTTCCTAATTTGGAGAAAACCAATTGACTTAAAGAATATATTCCTAAACCTTACATGTTAAATAAATATGTTCTTAAGATCATTAGAGGCTTGCAGTTTCATTCTATAATTTTAATCGCACTAATTCCTTCGAAAAGAAATTTAAAAGCACGAAATGATAATTAATATGAAAAAACAATGAGCTATGAATTAATAGAAGAGCAACTATGAATCACAAAAGTAATTCAATGATCCCATTACCATCAAAACTCTGTGGGTCTTTCAGGAAGTGGAGGGGCAATGTTAAGCGCAAAGCTTTGACTTTCTTGTCCTTCCTTCAGAAATCATATAGCGACGGAAAACCTAGTTTTACAAAGATGAGAATTTTCAAGTTAGTAATACTTAACAGATATGAATGATCTTGGTAGTAGACTTGGCGTCAAGTACCGTTATGAAAGCTGTTAACAAAACTAGTTATCTGTATTAAATCTGACGCCCGCATAAGAATCTGCAAAATTCTTTGAACTGCCTATATTGTTATGAAAATCTCGTTTCGTGTAGATGTACTAGTGAAAACAGTTCAACACAGAGGATAGTAGTAAATAACTATTTATTAACAATTATTCAGGACAAGAGAAACACAGAGAGTAAGACTTGGACAGATTAAGAGAATGACCAGAAAACACAGCACTTGTACAGATTAGCTGCACAACAAGAACAAAAACAGCTCTTGTAATGACAGCCACAGCACTTTCAATACCATCCAGTTTATCAGCTTTCTAGAGGACAAATCTCCATAGAAATACTTTCCACAATTTTGACAAGTTCCAGTTGTCTCGATAGATTTCCCGATAGATGCAGGCATCTTTAGGGTAAATACGAATTAGTTCATGCCAGATTTGCCCGCTCAATCCCAAACAATTCTCTCCGGCTTTGCATCTCCTTGTATTTACTAGGCTAGATCTGGCGTCGCAAGAAGTTTTGCCATGAATACCATAACTTACGCCTTTATCAAGACTTTGAGAGAATTCCAGCATTTTCGAGAACCTTCATTTTGTCACCAAAGACGCAAAGTTTCTAGCTATCACCAAAATTGTCGCCAAAATTAGGGGATCGTTGCTCTTCTTGGTACGATGAAATTTTTAAAAGGGAATTTCTTTCCTTTTTTATGGGAGCATCGTTGCAGGAGTGCGTCATCGATATTCGTGGCAGTATATATATATAATTAAGTATGCTGTGTTAGTCTAAGTGATATAACGATTTGAACCTGCAGTTGAATAAACTGTGAATTTGTATTGTTGTAGATCCATGTATTTGTGTTGATTTCCTTCTGCTTGTAGGAAATGTTTTGTGTTTGCTACAAAATTCTAGGATAAAAGTTGCATTGTTTTGGAAAGAACCTGCCTTTTCATTAATGTAGTTCTTTACTTCATTATGAAAGGCAATCATCCACTTAAAAGTACTTTCCGAAATTCTGACACGTGTTAGGAATTTCCGCTGCGGTAAATAAATGTGAACAGTTAAAATAATAGTTGCTTCATCTCTGAATTTGAATATATTAATAATTCAAAGGTATTAAATACTGTGATCGTTATCGAAGAAAAAAACTTTCATTTGAATGTGTAGGTAACAAAGAAACAATTGGTCCTTCAGTCTACATCTGTACTTTCTTGCCTCTACAGACTAATTAAATCACATAATGGCCCACCATTAACAAAATACCCAATCATTATTCGGTAAACGTCCCACTAAGCCGACGAAATCTGCTCTTGATCTTATCGGTAGTGAATAAGAGGGCTTTTTTTTTTATCTAAAACGATCGAGAAAGAAATATAAACCCAAATGGGTAAGTGAGTCCCCTGATGCATTCCAAACTGTGTCAAATACTGTTTTTATAAATATATTACTTTCTTTAATGGAAAGAAATACAAACACAAATATGACTGAATAGTGATATGGTGGATAAATTACTATTTAAATTTTCATTAAATGAATCGTAGCGAAATAGTTGTTGAATTCTTAGGAAAAATTAGACATTTTGTAAAAGTTTTAAACTAGCATTGAAAGAATGAAGAGAAAGCACTGTTGCTATTAATTTTAATTCGTATTGTTCTAAAATGAATGTTTTTTACTATCCACAAATGATATGTTCAACGAATGAAAAACATTCAACATTTTTTGTATATCTTTGGAACTAAAATTTTCTTTAATTATAATTCTTAGCCAATAATTAAGACTTATGTCACCATTCCTAAAATATCCTGGGTTAAATATAAGAAAAACAAAATTCCGGAATATTAAGGTTTTTTCAATACATGCATAAACTTGATTCGAGCAATTTGGGACACTTAGGGTAAGCATCTTTTTTATTGCAATAGAAAAATGAAATTGATTTCATGCATCCCACTTTCAAAGAAAACTTGTAATTTCTCTATATTTTACGAGAAATAATTACATTTTAATGACTGAATTTGATTTTATCTCATGTTACGTGTCACTGATTGTTTTCTTCAATTTTTCGTAGATTTCTCAATTGCAACGTTCTCTTAGGAGCTCAATCAGTTTTTAAATATGACTACAATAGGTCATATTGTTACTTAGCGTATAAAAGAAAATTTCTTCATTTTGAGTTTAGAAAACTTTTGCATTTCCCTTACTGATTCGTTTCACACAACTTACAAAGCTTAGAGCATACAAATATTTAAGAATGTTTAGGTAAATGATTTAAAATTAATGAGAGAATACTTAATATTGTATTTAAGGATAGTTATAATCGTACACTAAAAATTAACTGAGGCAAATGTCAGCTCGTTTTACACCAATGCTAAATTAATCCTCCATTAAAAATTAAAAGAAATAGAAAACACACTTTAATATTGAGATATTTTTAAGTTTATATACAACTGTTTATGTAAAGAAATTAATATTGCTGTGCATGAAATTTAAAAGCTATCAATAATCAATAGCTGTATTTAGATTTGTCAATGTCAAGTGTTTACATTTAGATCCCTCTTGCATTAAAATCTACAGTAGTTATGTTTTGAAATATTTGCATTGTACTCATAAACAAAACATTCTGCGCACTTAATATAATTATTATTTCTAAATTTAAATTTAATAAAATTTCCTTTTTTAAAATTTTTAAAATTGAAATTTTCCTTTATTTTTATACACATATTGTACAATTCCTAAGATTTCAAGAAGTTTATAACAAAATAATTGCGTTCACTGTATAGGAAATATCCTCATATTATAATGCAGAAAATATCAGCACTATGCACAAAGTAGTATTTATTTGATTGATTGTATATTAACGTAGTAAATAGAAGCAATACAAGAGCTATTGGTGATAAACTGCATAGTTTTTAGCCTCATTTAAATGACGTGGAAGACATTTTAGCTAGCACCTCCCTCTTCAAACTTTCACACCACTCCAAGGGAGCACTTGGTTACGATGGAAAGTGTTTATTAACGTCACATTGAGAAACTACCCAAGGGCTATTCTCAAATGACCTATGGGGAAACTTAGAGCCTCGACATATTTAACTTGCCTCAGCCCTGCCACATGGGGTTTTTTTAAGAGTATCATGCGAATGTCGTCTTCTTCACTAAAACAACAAGATCATTACTACCACAAATTTATATGCATAATACACCAATCCCCTGGTCTCAAAAAGCCAAATACCTTGGCATTATCCTTGATAAAACACTCACATTTTTAGACAACACATAACACAACTCCAAGAAAAATTCCGACTTGCCGCGAATAAATTAATCCCACTAATTTATCGGAGTTCTACTTTGCCTATCAAATAGAAGTTGCTTGTCTATACACTGTATCTGCGACCCATCATTATCTACGCTTGCCCAATCTGGAATCAGGCTGCTCAAACCCACCACAATAAATTAGAAATTTTACAAAACAACATTTTAAGGATGATCGCACAAGCCAGATAGTTTGTGCGAAACGATGATATCAGAGATTCCCTTAAATTCCACAAACTCCAAAATTATAATAACTTAGTCACTGAAAAATTTAATAATACCCTTATCAACTACCCAAACCCTTCAATTCAAGAAATCAATCACTATTTTCGTAATTATAGAACTCCAACAAGCTTAGATTAATTCCTATATATACTTCCTTAACTCACCATACCCTCAACCAATAGGAAAGCTTCCTCTCCCTCTTTGAGGAAGGAGGAAAGTTTCTCCTAACCAAGATAGAAAATTTCCCAGTACTCGAGTAGCTGCTCCCTGATTGGACAAGCCCTATCATAGCCCCACCCACCTCCACCTCACTACTCACTCACCAAAGTTCATAGATTCTTAAACTCAATAAACTATTAACTTAATGTAATAAATCTATCTCATTAATTACTTTAAATTGTGCAGCATCCATTTTACCAGGGTGTTGTAATAGCATATAATCAGGTTCAACTCAGATGAGAGATATAGACCCATTTTTGGGTTCGGCGCTCTATTTAAACCTTCAATACGAACCCCTGATTAAATGCCGGCTGCGGGTTCTCGTTTTTGAACATTAGGCTAAGGTGTCGTCTACCGTAGGTTTTGAGAGAAATGTATCAGAATTTTAAGTAAATGAAAATAGAAAGAAATGTAAATACAGATATACTTCTCATCACGGGATATGCTTGCATACGATTTCAAAATTTAATTTTTAACATTTTACATATATTAATTTTTTCTTGTATTCAATATCATCTACCAGTCTAGTGAAATGAACTCTATAGTTTGACAAAAAAGTATTAAAATTGGAAAATTTGAAGTTAGTTACTTTATATATATATATATATATATATATATATATAAGATGATTTTAATTTGATGTTTACAAATATACTCAAGGATTACATGTAAAACTTACAATTTAGTGTAAATGAGGATGATTTAAAAATTACAGGTGAGTAAGGGAATAGAATAATACATTGTAATTATGTGGAGTGATTTTATTTCTTTTTCTAAGAAATCTGCTAGTACGAAACCCTTCGCCTCCAAAGAAATGGTCTCCATATCAGTTGTAGTCGATGATGCTTTCCTCGCATTCTTCGAGCAAATTAACCGAAAGAAACCCGTTGCTTTGATTATTATTTTTTTCTGGTGTATACTGATAAATTCAGATGCCATCGAAGGTGACAACTTGATGCAAATGACGAAGATAACCCTACATAGCAGCAATAAAATGTTCAGTTTCTCAAAAAAAAAATGCCTATCAAATCAAAACTAAATGCAGTATCATATTTGTTTTGATGCTATATTACAGTTAACAATACACAAACGTAACATCAACTTGCCTTTGCAATGCCATCTGTCGTAAAAAATAGCCTTAAACTAACTTAGTATACAGTGTACCCTTTTTATCAGTAGTCATTAATTTCATAGAAATTCAATACACTTAGATATATTTAACAGTACAAACATTCGCTAAAATTTAATTTTATTTCAGGTGAATGAATGGGCTACATGGAGCGAACTTATCATTAAATCCCCGATTAATTAATCCATTCTCCACAAAACTTGAGAGATTCTTCGTGTATCTCTGCCTGAGAAATATTTCAAAAGCACCTTTCCTATCCATCGCTGCTGACAATAATGTCCAGCATCGAGTCTTTAACAAGGAACTCTCTCCAAAATTAATTAATTCCGTTTAAGGGAATAATTAATTGGCAGCGACCGAACGAGTGGAGTTTAGTTCCTGATGAGGACATAATTCATCTGATGTTCAGTGTTTAATGATGCTTTTGCCACTTTACTGAGCAGCTCTAAGTCTGCCCGAGGTGCCTTGATAAAAGCTGAAGGAAGAGTCACGAAAGGAACTTACTCGCTGTTTCACAATGTATGAGGATACATTTTAGGTATCATTGCATTTTGGTCAGTATGGATTCAGCATTATATTAGTATGTAACCTAGTTTCATTCAGATAGAGCTATAAAGTTTAATAACAATTAATTTCAATTAGTTTGTGTTGTGGAAGATAAGAAAAACAAATTATTACACTATATTTTAACTAATTCGAATAGAATTTATACAAATGTTACTAGTAATTCTACATTAATTACGTGGGTAAAAGTTTGTATCCAATTCTTTTAGTTGCAATCGAATGTATTTAGTTATCAAAAGTATAAATAGAGATTTTTTGGAAACTGACGCCATCTTGGCATTGAATATAAGTAGAAAAATTTTCGAGTGTTATAATGTAATGCTAAATTTTACACTTATTCAGTTCAGATGATAAATTTAATAAACGTCAAATAATATATAAATTATTACAACTAATTATTATTGAATAAACTCAATTTGACTCAACGTTCCCATTTCCCTTAATTTCAGGTATAAACAATTATGTTACGCAAAGTGTGAATTTTGAAAGAAAACCTATGATTAAAAAACTCGTTTTTTGCGGGTGTTTTATTTATTTTTTTGACGTCCAATTTTTTTCTAGCCTCTCTAGTTTCAGGCAAAGTATCATGATCTGAATAATCAATGCAATTTTCATCTATACAAATACTATTGTATTGTTTCTATGTATAATGGTCTAAACGGATTTCCAATTCATTTAAAATTTTTAATAATCTTTAAAATCCATCACTAAATTAGATAATGGCTGAATATGATCCTAGAAGTAAAGTTTGTGTTTCAAGAAAAACATTTTTTGGCATTAGTGATTATATGATTTTTATTTTGTAATGTTAAAACTCTCAATGGCATTTTGTGTAAGGCCATGAGGACATATGATGAGCAATTTTTGTTCACATAATTCACATAACGTCATGTATATGGGCTTAACTACAGTTATTAGATCTTGATATAGATCCGTACTGGTATCCTTGTATGGTATTCTTCTCTTTCCGGTTATATAACTTCTGGGACATACCAATTATATGCTGTGAAAACCAAAAATTGTACCTTAAGTTTGAACAAAATTCTCGATATCTTTGGAAACGTGTGTACAAAACGTGTTTAACAATCTAAAACTAATACGTGCAAGACAAACTAATAACTGAATAATTTTTTTATTTAATTTTATTTCAAACTCTCAGTTAGAAATATATCAAAAGTATGTCTACTAAATTGAATAATTATCAAGAAACAGAAGTAGGAAATATATATATATATATAATTGGTTCTGCTAATTTCCTTTTAACATGTGCTAAAGGTATTTCTTAATTTTTTTTACAGATTATTTCGGCTTATAAAAAGCTTTCACCTTTGGTAGCAAACTTATTCAACGATAAAGTTTCGAGTGCTTATATTGTGTTGCCATCAACTTCCCAATTTACGCCAGCGGTCCACCAAAATTAATATTAACTATCGTAAAGTAAGCTTTCTTCCGAGCCCCAGACGAACACAGAAGCAATTACTATCAAGAAAAGAAATAACATTCTTCAAACTCCTAATGCATTATTTTTTTTACACAAGCAAAAGCATTCTAAAGAACAAAATGTTGCCAATGTCAACACAAAAAAAAAAAAAAAAAAAAACCCGAATATATACAGACGATTCTACTTTAAAAATCAATTATTAAATTAAATATTAAAATAACAGCAAACCTTAAAATATTACATCAGTCAATGTAATCATGATCGGATGTAAAATAAAAACAATCGATAAAATATTGAATGAAAAATATATTAGGAACGCCAATGTACCTTAAGCCAACTAAATGTAGTTACAATCATACTATAATATGATGTCAATCTTTCTAACCTAGCCTCTAACGATTATATATTATGATGATCTAATTATTATATATAATGTTTATATACAGGCTCAACAATTCTCAAATTAAATTTGCTTTTACTTCTATAAAAATGAAATGGAATAATTTATTCTAATCACGCTATATTTAGCATTTTCTGTCTTACTTATTAATGGAGTTATCACATATATTTCCCTTCAACCTATCTTCGTGTGATGTAATTTGATTTAAAATCCTCTTTTCATGAATTAACAGTGACTTATGTAATTTGAATTATAAATAGTCAACTGTAGTGAATAAGATTAATGGGATAACACTTATAAACAGTGAAGAATTTATAGAGTGAGTTAATAGTAAAAAAAAAGAGAACAGAATGTTACATCATAAAAGTTAGATATGCATTTACGATGATAAGACTGTTTCAAGTATGGGGGAGGTGTTTATTTTTTAACATCGCACTGAGAAGCAACGCAAACGCTATTGGCGTTGGTCCTCGTAGTTTTGAACCTCGCTCAAGTGACGACACCTGATCTGGTACTCCACTCTCCAATTTCCACATTATGCCAACAGATAGACTTGAAACCTTGTCGAGATTTATTGTGCATTAAGCCCTCTTACACGACGGATCTGTAGAGATATCAGGGCTCATTCCCAGGAATCGACAAAAACAACACCAACTACTATTCTGAAACCTTAATTACTAGGGTACCGCGGCTACCCACGTAAGGGTGAATGCATGTGTATTAGAATCCAGATTGCAATTCCGGTTCTGACTATGATCTGGATGAACAGTGTCAGATTAGTAAGCACTAATTATATTAATCTTTCTCTCTGTGTATATAACTTTCCACCTGTATAATAATTTACATTTTGAAATTTGAATACTTGAAGATTGAATAAAATCCATGTGATTTCCTTTATTCTCTGAATATTTAATAAGTGTCTGATCATTTCACTAGACATGGAGCAGTTAATTAGTAAAAAAGAGAACCAGTGCATAATGACTTACAGTCATTCGACTGGTTTAGTAAAAAAACAGTTTACGTAAAATTAAAAATACAGTTCATTTGATTTATTTGCCTAAAAAACCTTTGAAAAATTAATATGACCTAGTTGGAAAAATTAGTTTTAATAAAATAGAATAAATGTATGCTAAGTGAAACAATCAAAATAAGAACAAATTTCCCTAAATAACTTTAAGCAGTTTGTAACTTCAGTTTATTTGGGAAATCAATTCATTTTTATTATTTCTCCCATTAGTGTTATATAATTAAACCAAGATATACTCATCACACAATAACTTCAAACTTTGGAGAAGAGGAGTGACATAGCTATTTGATTAACGACACAAGATTAGTAAATCGATTGATTGATGTATATGAAAACACCCCGAGTTTCCATTGTTTTGAAGTGTTCGTTACAGACTACTAATTTGTATGCATTGTCGACATCAGGAAGTTTTAAGGGGTTTTGACTCGCATTCACATCAGTCACGTATGTTAACCCATTGTATAAATTTATGTAATTTATTATTTAGAACAGAGATATCCAGTAATTTAGTAATCAAATGGTGTATTGGAAAAAATACGAGTTGTTTTTAGATGCATATTTATTCATATTTGAGAAGTTAAAAATCTAGGACTCATAGTTAAAATATATTTAAGAAATTTAAACTTCAGTAATTAAAGAATTTTTATTACAAAGCTAAAAGACAACTAGATCAAATTAGAGATGAATTTGATTTAGTATTAGAGAAGGTTTTGCTTGAGAGGTTATATGAAAGAGGTATTCTTGTTTGATATTAGTTTCATTGGAATAATTGTAATTCTTTGTCTCTCTCAAAGTGCTCATCATATACTTTAGTTTTATTCTTCATGTATTTCATTCTTGAAAACCGTATCCCAAAACATTTTTTTTCTTTTGAAATGGTTATTGCAAATACATAATGAGAAGAATTCCTACGATTTACTCGTCAAATCATGCAAACACACAGACTTCTGCACATTTCAGCTACACCTTTTCCAATAACAGATTAAAAGACATACAAATAGGTCACTGAGAAAAAAAGAGAGCCATCCTCAGTGGATAAAAAATAGGGGAAAAAAAGCATTAGTGCACTATTTATTACGTTTAAGAAGTAATCGATCTCACAAATGGCATTTTTTAATTAATATATTGTTATGTAATAACAGCTTACTGGCCGAATTAAGCTCAGAGTATGTTTTTAACACACACACAAAATTAAAAATAAATCTGTAATGAGTGTGCAATGACGTTTCCCTGCAACGTTATTTTTTTAACAGAAAGAAACAATTAAAAAAGATTTCAATGTTCTCGAAAGCTTAGCCAATGTTACCCTTCCACCGAAATTGGCATTGAATTTGTAGACCATTTTGATGACTTGACGAAGAATGGTGATTGGTGACAACTTGAAGGTTCTCGAAAATTCTTGAATCTTGCCAAAATCACTAACAAGAGAATGTTTCCCTGAATTTAACCTGTGACGTTACACCTTGCCGGACTATCTATAAATAAGAAGGGATGCGATGCTTAAGCGAATCTGTCTGGGATCAGCCAAGGATTTTGTTGGTAGTGTGTTTGAGCCGATCTGCTGAGAAGTGGCCTGTATCTGCCGAGATTTCCAGAAGTTCTAACAGTCCGTTAAAGCACTACTTTTGAGATTTGTCTGTTGGGTGAATTAATGAGCTGGTGAGCTGAATATTACAGAAAGTGCTGTGTGTGTTGTAACAAGTATGGTTCTGTATCTGTTTGTGTTGCCTTTCTATACGAGTGTTAGATTTGTTTCTATTGTGACGTTAAACTGTCCAAATTTTTCTACCTATGCTTCGTCTAGTCCTGAAGCGTCATTTGCTATTATTCTCCTTGTTATACTACTGTCCCTCAACACCAACACGACTGAATTTTGTAACAATATATATTCTGATTAATAGTTTTTTAAACAGAACATATTAATATGATAACACTAACTGAGCAAGATTAAACTTAAATTCTGCTTCAACTTATATGATGTTGAATGTAAATTTACGCATAACGCAGTATCTGAAGGTCTTTGAGTTTATATTGAATTGTTTTGATAGAATTTCCGTTTTTTCAACTTAGTGAAGAAAACTCATACCAGAATGTAAGTATTTGAATAAAAAACTAAAATTAAAAACATTAGTGCACTTTTTTTTGTATTTACTTTTCAAAAAATTCAAATAATAATGAGCTTGGGAACAAAGTGTGTGAAAATAATCAAAGATTTTAAACATGCACATTAATCACGAGTCAAATGTTACGTGAAATATAGTTATAAATAATGTTTCAAAAATATTAAAATTTAATTATAGCTAGTCAATAATGCTACTTCTGAATCTTAGAAATGAATTTATCTCTCTTTTAGTAAATATCACAATAATTTTAAATACCTTTTATTAGAAAAAGACCCAGCAAAATTTATCCCACTTCCCGTAAGTATTAGTATATTTCTCAATCTCTCAAATTTTTAAAATAATATCTAAGCATTCAGATTCATTAAAATCCTTGTTAGTTTGCAATTATTTGAAATATGCTGTATAAAAAGATAAAAATGATTAAAATATTTATCATTGCTATTATTGTGCAGTATTATATTATAAGATCATCAATATATCTAAATATATGTAATAAGACTATTATATTCCTAATAATACAAATAAATATAAGCCAAAAGCTTACTTGCACGTCTAATTGGGATATTATATATATATATGTGTGTGTGTGTGTGTGTGTGTGTGTGTGTGCGTGCGTTCCTGGTTTACAATCGTATTTATTTGATCTGTGAATAAATTATTTTTATAAAAGTTTTAAAAACAGATATATTTAGCCAGAACGTTTTTTCAGCAGTTTTGAACAGTAAAATTACATTAATTGCAAACTCAGAATTAAACTGTACATTTCTGTTCAATTTAATGATAGTACATGGAAATATCATTAATATGAATTTCTTTCAAACTCAAAAGCATCTTTTTTCATTCGCTCAAAAGATTTATCTTCGTTAATACACTTTACTGTTTCTTTTTTATTGTGAACAGTTCTTTGCTTTTTTTTTTTCATCGCTTTTAAAAGCTTTTTCTCATGGTATCCATCCCTGGGGCTGCCAAAGTTTCTTTCTGATTGAAGACAGCTGTTGTGGTGAAAAACCACAATTCCGATCTTATTTTAAGAGCGCATTTATTGCTCGGTATTCTCTAGGCGAGAGTTTCCATTTCCTTTCAGGAAAAAAACTAAGAAATAGTTCATTTGTAATTCACTCGTTTCAATCTATGCTCAACCACCTGAATTTAAAAGTAAGAGTTACTTATTCTTACTCCGTTCGAATTTCCCCTTTGGCCGTCTGCCAAAATATCTTTATCTAAGAAGCCTTAATATGTATGTAAATATCATATTTCGTAAGCCAACCGCTTTTGGTTATAATCCTTTTTCAATTGTGCATGAGTCTACTTGTGACCAAAGAATATAGAGATCATAAAATGATTCGGATACAAATAAAATGTAAAGGGTTTACTGAAACTTCGAATACTGGTGTTGCTGCGTTTCAAATATTGATGACAAAAGTCACGACGTGTGAGATTCTTTTAGAAAATATATAAAAATTTTATTCGTTAGATATTCAAGTAAAATTTTGACGAGGGCATAATATTAAAAAAAAAAAATGAATATTTCTTTCATTTGTGACATTGGGCTATTCGCGGTTTCTCTTCACTAACCTTGGGGACTTTCAATTGAGATTGATTGCTTTCACTAAACAACCTTTGCCCAACCAAAATTGAAACGTGATGAAGAACGTTAATATGTAAAGCAGTTAGGAATGAAGTGAAGCGATTGAATAGAGAAGTATATAAACTCCATCTGAAGGAGTAGATTATCTGAAGGAGGATCAGAGAGGCGTTGTAGTGAGAGGAGGTGAAGTCTAAGTGCTATATAAGAGGAAGGTGGAATTACAGACTAGTATTGAGGTGCGAGTAAAGATTACTCGGAAAAGGGATTCGATCTAGTATTTTCAGCAGTTGTTCCAGATTCGGAGTTGCAGTCGATAAAAGGTATTGGTAAGAGGCTGTTAGATTATTATTGGTGGTTTGAACTAAGGCGTTAGAAAACTTAACCTGGAGAGCATAATTATTGGTGTCATAGTAAATATATACTAATAAATTGTGAAAGTTGTTTTGGTGGTTCTGTAATTATTTGTGTCGTAGTATTTAATATTTGAAATTAGTGATGGCACAAGAGAACGCCCGGATCGATCGGGTGTTACACATTTACTGACTGATATTCTTTAAAAATATAAATATTTTATTGTAACGTTGATAAGTCAATAATACTGTAAACTCTTAAAAATCATTTAGCATTTTTGTTTCAAATAATACAGAATAATAAATTTAAATCTTAGAAAATTACAATGAAAATAAAACTTGTGCAAATGAATGGTACGTATGATAAATTCTTAAATTACATAATCAGTACATTTGCTGATTCTTATATAAATTACAATTTTGAACATGCTTTAAGTTAATCAATTGTTAAAATTAATTTTAAAAATTGAATTACGAAGAACTTCAGCGGTGTCCAATGAAATTTCCTTCAATATGATATTATACAAATAATTTATAAATAATTCTTTGTTCAGTATGCTTTAGTTTTCCTTCACTACATTTCTTCGCTTTCAACAACATTTTAAGCTATCAATATTGAAAGATATTATTTGTTTCATTTACTAATACTCGTATACCAGAACGAGTAATTAGGTGATATGAGTAAAACTTCTGTCGTCAGTTCTTACACTCTTTCTTTCTTTTTTTTCAGTCAAAATTTGTTAACATTTAAAATTATTTTTAACGAAATGTTTAATTTAAAATTTACAATTTTTAGACGAACTTGTCAGAAAAAGATGAAAATATATTTATGAATTCTTATTTTAATAGAAAATGTTATTCAAAAAAGGATGAAATAAATATTTATCCGGAAAGTGTTTTTACTAATCTTCAATGAATTTGAAGAATACAGAATACTTCAATCTATTATTCTACTTTCGTCATTTAATTAAACATTGCTGCGTTAAAAACCTGTCAACTCATTGGTAGATGTTGCTCTGAGAATTAATATACAACAAATCAAATCTCTTAGAAAATCTATATATGCCATCAAAAACCTGTATGTATTATTAAGTGATTTCTTCACTTACTAAAACACTTATTTTCTTGAATGGAACTATTTATTTGATTAATTAATAATTTCTTCCCTTTATCGTGGATTGTAGAAATACATTATCTATAAGGAGGATAGATGTTCAAGAGTATGTGGTGAAACATTTCTTAACTAGGTGTGCTCTACTCCATATATTTTGTTAATAGTTTTGCTTGTGTTTTGTAAAAAAATGATCACCCACACGCATTGAATGCACAATTGCATCATTTACAATTAATTATTACTATAATGAGATAATACCAGTAAAAGTATTATAATCAGAGAATTCTCACAATTGTTGTCTGCCTTTCAAATGGGTGGTCAATGAAAAAGAAATCGTACGAGATTTATAGAACTACTAGAGTAGAAATCAAGCCATTTTGTAAATATTTCTACTTTTTCTACAGGTTATTTTTGACAAAGCTTTAATTTCATTCGTTGTATTTCGAAATGTTGCCTTTAGAATGGTGTACCAATATCATATTCTAAGAAGACCATTTTTCTTTCAAGGTCCGAATAGTTGCGAAATAAAATTTCACAGATGTATTGCAAAGTGCCTCTAGTATGCCGGTAGATCACATCAGATTGTAGTTGTTAGTTCTGCGTGCGCAGCAAGTGCCTAAACATACCTCTATCAACAGTCTCCCACCAAGGGTAAAGTGCGGATTGTCATTCGATTTTTGAATGCTGAGAGGTGCAATGCAGCTAGAATTCATCACTTAAGGGGCAATGTACGGAAAAAATTTTCATGAGTGACAACGCACGGCCGAACATCGAATTTACAACAAAAACGCTCCTGCAGCGTTTTCAAAGGAACATGTTGGTCATCCACCATACAGTCTTGATTTGGCTCTCTCCGATTTCTAACTCAGTGCTCATATGAAACGGTGGCTAGGAAGGCAGAAGTTTGGATCAGACAAGAAGTTACAGACCAGTGTCGAGAATTGGCTGATTCCACAGACTACTGCTTTCCATAACGAGGACATTGGAAAGTTAGAACGAAGCTACGACAAATTTCTCAGTCGGAAAGATGACTATGAAGAGAAGTAATTTGTGGTTGTATTTAAATGTTCCAAGTGAAACAAATTTTATTTTTACTGTGCTTTTCATTTTGCGACCACTCAAACTAAGAAAGCCCTCGAATAGCCCTCGTTCCTTTTGCTGGATAAATTCCCTTTTGATATTATTCAGTTTCTAAATAAATCATACGGAAGAGATATAATGAATAACAAATGCTGAGTGTTTTCGTGTTTATTGCACAAGCATTAAAGATTATCTTCGGAATGGCAGCATCTTCTCTTCAATCACAGGAGACGTTTGACAAATAGCGTGCGTTGACAGACAAACAACGACAAAAATAAATTATTTTTGTATATTTCTAGACTACTAAGAGTCGGAATAAGACGAAACACAACAAAAATATTTACAATAAACAACTGGTTTTTTTGCTTGATATTGATCTTGTACTTCGCTCTCTGATTGTGAAAAAGTACCATAACAGACATAATGTTAAGTCTCTGGAACATCCTCCGTATTCTCACGATCTATCACTATCAGATGTTTACATGTTTTATCAGCTAAAAATGAAATTGAATACACACCTTAATGCTGATTCAGAAGAGATTTTTAAAATATAACGAAGCAGCTGATGGTTATTTCCAAAAAGGATTCCAAGAAATGTTTAGAACAGTTATATGAAAGGTGGAACAAGTGTGCAAGTACAAAACGAGAACAATTTGAAAAAATATAGTAAATATATTGTAATCTTTTTAATAAATTGTCATTGACCAATTCCTTGAGCTTTTTCACTTTACAAGGTATATTACAACTGGAATAACTCTTTAAATGCAATCGGTGCATAAAGTGACCAATAACTCTCTTTTGATACATATAAGAATTATTATGATATACGTACAGAAATGAAACAATTTTTGTTTGGCAAAAAATTGAAATTGTTCAATTATCAAAAAGAAAAATGTAATATCATTCGTAACATTTGAATATATGTATCACACATAAATAACTTAATGGCATAAAAAAAAACTAAACTATGATGCCAATATACAACTTAATTTACACAGTTAATTATTTGCTAAAATAATTCTTCATTTTCTTTATAATTAGGGAGTAATTAGTGTAAAATGTCGGGATTTGAAATTGTGCTCAAATTCTTTATTAGTTTCAGTTATTTTCTAAAAAGCAACTTTTCTTTTTAGAAAATAACTGAAACTAATAAAGAAATAACTAATAACTAATAAAGTTATGTACTCATTCTAAATTACTTTGCTTAAACTGTTGAATCTCTAGGCTAAGTCATGTTATCATGATTCCTGCATCTACCTGTAGAATGTAAGTCTTCGAAGCTTTTGGTTTTGGTAAAATAATAGTTTTCTTACTACACTAAATTTATATTGTAAAAAAATAATTAGTCCATAATTTCATGATTATTTTGAACCAGTTTTTAACGGTTTTACACTTTTCTGTATCCCTATCCTCTTTCTTTAATTCTGTATGTAATGTATTTTTATTTCTAATGTTATTTTTTAATTTATTTTTAAAGTCACTATACATATAAAATTCTTTCTTTGAGGAAAAGTTCCGAAATTTTCTTTCATTATCGCCAAGAATGAAATAGAACAACCCGAAAACTCTAATTAAGGGTACTTTAAGTGTAAGATAAATTTCCATATGAAACAATTTTATCCAGAGACAAAAAAGGTTACATAGAAAGTTTACAGCGCTGTATTACAAACTTTTACCTTTTTCTGAAATACCCGAAAAGAATGTTGCAAATGTTATGAGTGGTAATGTGTGTCGAGTACAAAACCAATTTTTCACACCCGTTCTCTGTTATCACAACGTTCTCGCCGTGCCTGTTCTCCATCACCACAATCGAGCGTTAATTGCCTCGCCTCGGGAAATGTCATATGTTTCTAGCTAAAATTCTCTTTTTAGTCGTAATAAGTTAGTGCCCTTATAACGCATTAGTGCCTTATTTAGTGACTCTACTTTGCATTCAGCGAATGACAAAATATTAAAGTTCTTTAGATAGGGGAAATTATTATTTCTTTAGAAACATGGTTAGCAGTAAATATTTGAACAAAGATTATATAGTTTATAAAAATTAAACTTCAATAAAATATCTTTTTAATTATGATGAACAATAGCAAATAATATTCGTGATTACGATATAAATAAATTGTGGAATAATATCAGATTAAAATAATTTTTAACACCCATTCATCATTGATTAATTCTATCGCCTCCTTTAAGTCTAATATACTAATCAGTAATTACTAGACTACAGCTGAAGATAAGTAAGAACAAGATAATGTACCTAATCAATTTTTAAAATAGATAAGGTCGTGCTCTCTCTCGAATCCCGCTAAATTTTACAATCCTAGATTATTAGTTAATTATTAAGTCTCAGATTAACAAATCCGAATTTCTGATTCCAACAATTCTAATTAACAATAACTTCGTAACTTAGTGCTAAGAGGAGAAAATTATCTTCAATCTAAAATGCTATTTACAACCTTTCAATCAAATTAACTTGCAACTATCAGCTTGACGTTATTATTTATCTTCCTTCATCTTCATTTCAATTCTATTTTTAGCTATAAATCAATGTCTGTAATTCACTTAACTTCTATTTTCATCTAATTTACCTAATAACGTTTCATTTCGGTTAGGAAGAAATTGTAATTTTATGCAATTCAATTTACAATTAAGTCCCCGAGGTTAGTGAATAGAAAACTGAGAACAACCCAACATTATAATTTTATACGTTTAAAGCATTGAGGTGTGAATTAAAGTATGCATGAAATGAATAAGTATAAAGTATTAATTTGAAAATTGCTACTGAAACATTTAAAACATATGGATTCAAGAACTTTTCCCCAAATGAAAAATATTTAAGAGTAAAATGCTAAAGAAATAAATTTATTGAATATTTTTCAGTTAAACTTATTTTATTCATTTTAGAAACATAACGCGTTAATTGTCAAACATAAGGGTTTCCAAAGTGTGCTCCTCCGTGCTCTTGGGAGTCATAATGTCATCATAGGAACGCCGCAAAATCTCATATTTTATCTCTTACTTATAATTAGTAACTCTGGTCAAGGTCTCGAGGTCCTCCCGATGGAATGGTGTGGAAGTTTGGAGAGAGAAATGTCAGATTCTGATGCTATCCTTGTCACTTGACCGAGATTCAAAATCAGAGGTCATTCGCCAATAGCTCTCCGATTGCTTTAAAAAATACGAATTTATGTTTCTGTGGGTCTGTTGGAAATTGTGACCTATACGTTTTCTCTTGCCTTTTTACCAAAAGTTTTCATTTAAACTGTTCTATTTTCGAAAAGAAACCTGGAGTTCAGCAGTGAAAATTCTATTTTGGATTTTAAGCTTACATCCTGTATTTTTAAGGTATGTAAAGTTATCGAACTAATTTCATTACTGTTTCAATTTTTGTCAGTACTTTTAAATTTTAAATTTTCCATATTTATAAATGTATACCTAATAAATGTGTGTATATTTTTGTCTAATATTTCAATTTCATTTCATGAATTTGTGGATGCTTTATGTATTGTGCCATTAAATCAATTATATATCTTTTATACGTCTTATTTCAGCATGAAAAAAAATCTTACTTTTAATCTGTCTTTCCATTTTAATATATTTTATTTATCTTTTTTGTATTTGTAAGCTTGGATTTCATAGTACTTACCATTTCTCAGAAAATAAAATGCTTGAGTTTGGACTTTTTTTTAATAAGATATTACTTTTCCAGGGTCTCGTAAGATTATTTTTATATTTAACCATTCCTAAAAGTAAAATGTTAAGTCCTATAAATATTTCTATCTTGTATCATTGATTTCTTCTTAATAAAAACCGATATTGAAAGAGAGTAAATGAAAAACAGAAAATTTATATAAATTATGGAATTTGTAATAATAATTCAAAATTTTCATTAAAAATGTAACTCGTCGTTTAGTAACCATGGAAACTGACTACCACGAGTTAACGGGGTCACAAGATACTTTATATTCTAATACTTTATAGAAACACTGAATAGATTTAGGGCAAGATAATTTATAATTTTACAATTTAGTGTGTTTCTCTATTGATGATTTGTGGCTGTGATAACCTAGTGATCATAGTTCGGAACTCGCAGAATGCGATTTTCGTCGAGTTGAGAACTCGAGCTATAATGCCACTAAAGTCCCGCCTTGTAGTCAGAGCTAATGTTAATAAAATCTATACAGTTTTCAAGTCCACCTGTTAATTGTGGTATGTAAGTTTGGAGAGGGTGGTGCCAGATAAGGTAACGCCCTTATCACTTGATCGAGAACAAAATTATGAGATCTGTAGCAACTAGCCCTAATGTTGCTTCTCAGTGTGACGTTAATGAACAATCAATCCCAACTGATGGAGTTTCCTGTACATATATTGCACAACTAATAGTTCGTAAATAAAAAAAACCAACATTTTTAAAAACAACGTTTTTATATGGTGGCAAATTTTATTAAAAAGAATTATTGACATATTAGTTAAAACTGGTCGCAAATATCTAAATATTGCATTGTTAGGCAAGTAAGAACGGTTCCCAAAATTTCAGAGCTCTAACTTGATGGGAAGTTGGTTAAATTAATGATAGAAAATTTGATGACACACTGATACGCACTCAGACAGACACATGCCAAGTGAAATACATAAAAACGTAAAAACTAACTAAAATTAATTAATTCATCCGGTAAATTAATGGTTGGAATGCAGTTTAACCCAACCACCCTTGGCGACAAGAATTATTTGGCAGTATTTTGCCAAATGTGGCTACCCTGTTCCGTTTCACGGATTTAAAGCTCAGCCAAAAAAAAAAAAAAATAATAAAAAAAAAAAAAAAAAACGCCAAGTTTGGTGCCAATTTTTGAAATTGCGCCAAGTGTTTGGGCTAAACTGCATTATTAAAGAAAATATTAGTTAAAACTTGTCGCAAATGTCTAAATATTGCATTGTTAGGCGAGTACGAACGATTCCCAAAATTTCAAAGCTCTAGCTTGATGGGAAGTTGGTTAAATTAACGATCGAAAATTTGATGACACACACACACACCAAGTGAAATTCAGAAAAACGTTTTAAAAAACCCCTAATTACTTAAAAGTTTAAGTAATTGGCAAGGAATGCATGTATAATAATTAATAATTCAGAAAACGTGTTATGCAAACAGGCATCGGAAACGTAACGACTTAGGTCAACATGAGTTTAGCCATGGAATGCAGAACTGTTTCTGTATTTTTAATTTACGTATATAGATCATGTTTAATGAGTAATTAACAAAAATTGAGCTACTTACGAATATATAACTATAATCAGTTTTTATGATAAATTCAAATACCCTTGAAGCAGAATTCAAATTTTTGAAGAAATCCAATTTTTGTTTTAGAAATAAGATTTTTGAACAGAAAAGCACCTTTATGCGATTATTGTGAAGAATTTTTTCCAGCAAAAATAAATAATAATTTATGATGTGGAAATTAAGATTATTATGATTTTTCTTATTCTATTCTTTCTGTTTAATTTCTCCATGAAGCAACAATTAAATTTTATTTTAGTGTGATTTTGTGAGTATGATTTTCCATTTCAATGAAAAAATTATAGCTGAAAAGCTCTAAATGTGTTCAAATAAATTATTACTTATCAAGATGCAAATAAGAATGAACAAAATAATTCAAAATTAATTAGTTTTGCATTTTCTACCATTGATTTGACAAAAATATAGATTAAAGAGAGAAGATTATTTTGAAACAACTGAGAAGCGTGTTTCAAACCCTAATAAGTAAGATTAACTGAATATAGTGATTTGATTTTTCTGCATATTTTAATGAAACCCGAGATTGGTTAGCTCGTGTTTTCATCTAGTTCCTTATAACATTTTATGTCAACGTTTATCTAAATTAGATATCCATCGGTAAAGCACAGTTTTGAATTTATTTATTTAAAAGAGAAACTAAATGTTCTAACTATTGTAGAATATCTATTTTTCAACATTTTATTTATTGCATTAATACAATTTACATTATTAAGCCTTTAAACTATATAACTATCACGAATACTACACAAAATAAAATATGCCCCATAAAGCCTATTGCATATTTAAGTAAATATTTAATGCATAGTTAAGTATGAAGCTCAAAGAGATTACTATTACTTCTGAAAATAAATGGGAGTGATATGTAGTGAAATGAAATCTTATTTTCGGGCACGAATTTTGTAACTTTCATTTCTGTTAAATTCATATATCTGTATATGATTTGTTTTATAATTGAGTCTGAGCTTTTAATGGCTCATATTAAAATAATTGTTTATCAGATCATTCAAACGACACTTATCTTGAAATTAAATTAATGATCATCATTAATTTAAGGTAAATTTTTGTGAATAGAAATAAGTCGTGAAAATTGAATAATGTTGATATTTTTCTTAAGATATTTATCATTGGTTTTTTTTATTTACATTTTGATGAGCTTATTTGAATGCAATTGTACATTAATGATTTAGCGATGTATATTTTTTGTTATTGCTGTTTAAACTGCTTATATTTTTTGATGGATTTAAACACAGTTTACTTAATACATTTCAATATATACATAGTTGCCTTTAATTTAGTTTTCCTTGTTCAGGTTTATCCAACTTTGACTACCGTGAGTTATGATTTTTTTTAAAATAATAAAGACCAGAAGAAGTAAAAAACATTAGCCAAATTTACAAGAAACATCGGAGAAAATTCTACATTTAGAGCATCCGTAATAATACGACTTCTCTTTTCACTACAGATATTTACCCTTTAAGATAGGTTCCTATTCTCCATGCAAATATTTCAAATAAATTACCTTCCGTATTCAGTAAATCTTTCAAACTCATCAAACTTCTCAGAGAAAGTTAAACAGAAGGAATATAAAATTGTGTAAGAATGTTTATATCATAAATGATTCTGAAACTTCCAGAAGGTCCTATCCCTTTATTTCAAAGAATCCTAAATGCATCAAATAAGTACGATTTCAGTTCTAGAAAGCGTTAAAATTGTTAAGAATGACTCAAATATACTTTTCAACAAACGTGCACACAATCATATGAAGGATTTCCATGGCAACGCTTTTTGATCTCGTTTTCAAGCTTTGCGATGCAGATGCTGTCTGCAATAACATCTTAACAATGATATTTCTCTATTTATTTTATTCGCGGCGTGATATGTTTAGATTGTATGCCGTTCGAATTCCTTTGAGTTGCTTGAAATGATAAATAGTCGACAATCATGCAGAGCTAAAATAATACGTAAAATGGAAAATGTATTTCTCTGTAATATGGACAAATTGTATATGTTGGGGGGGGAGGAATTACATCATAATTTTGAACTAAAATTACAATGTGTTTAATAATGCAATGATACGTCATCTTCATGAGCTGAAATTCTGGTAAAATACGAAATATACTGGATAAAAAATTTCTTTTAATTTAAAAATGTGTTCCAATAAAATTTAAATAGTTTTCTGTTGCGTATACTATGATTTCATTTGATATGAAAAAAATACATAAATTGAATTTTATCTCTTTCAAAAAGTTCATTTTCTATAATCAAATCTAATTTACGAAATTAGAATAAGGCAACTGTGACACTAAAATGATTCAATTTTTTTCTTCTTTTTTGTCAAAAAAAATAAGGGAGGAGCGAGAGATTTGGTGATTCTGTAAATGTAATATGGGAATTTGATAAATCAAACTTTTGACGATTGAATTTTAAAATTGCAAGCTAATAATGCTACGCCACAGAGAAAAATATTTGTATTTAATATATATATATATATATATATTGTGCAAATTAATTAGGACAAACAGTTTTTCAGTAAATGTGTCTACCAAATGAAATAAATAGGTTTTATCTGCTCAGAGTGTGGGTGATAGATCGACCTAACTAGTTTAAATGTAAAAGCACTTACCTATTCTACAGTTGTGAACATTTGATTGAGGTAGTTAGTTGTTAGTGTTTGCTTTCTCTTTTTTTCATGTGTTCAGGAATGGATATAACTCGAAGGAAGCGCGCTAAAATTATATATCTTAAAGATCATACCTCTAAGATGGTTAGAGAAATAGCTTCAGCAATTGGTGTAAGCAAATAAAAAGTTTCAAGTATCCTAAATTCATTTAAAGAATGCGGATCAGTCTGTCCGGAAAGGAAAGAAAGTTGTGGGCACAAGCGAAAAAACTACTGCAAAAACTGATAAATTTTAATAAGAAATAGCAAAATTAATCCAGGAGAATGTATTCAAACCTTTAATTCGATTTATCTTCACCTGTTCTTGATGTAAGTAGTTCAACTGTACTATGTAGGCTACTGGACGCTAGCCGCAACGTAAGAAACTAACAAAAGTCTATTTTTAACTCCAAACTTGAAGAAAAATCGTTTAACATGGGCAAACAGTATAAATCATGGACTGCTGACGACTGAGGGAAAGTAGTTCTAGTGATGAATTTCGTTTATTTGTGCAGGGATGTATTTCAGATGTTCTGAGACGAGGTCATGGTGAACCTATGAAACAGAGCCATATACATCTGACTATAAAACAGTCGCTGAAGCAGATGTTTTTGGTTTTACATAGTAAATGTCACTGGAAACTGAGTTCTTGTTCAGGGTATGATGAATTCAATTGAATACATCAAAATATTATGGTATAAAATTGTTTAATTCATGAAACCCTTTAACTGGTAAAGACTTCTATGCTAGAAAAACAAATTAAAGTGCTTGATTTGCCTGGAAATCCACCAGACCTAAATCCCATTGAGCTTGTGGAGTAATGTGAAGATGCCTTTAGGTAAGGTGGATTGTACAACAAAAGAACATGTGATAAACAAAGCAATTCAAGTGTGGTTTAATGATGATGAACTTAAGAGAATGTGTAATAATATAGTGTAGTCTATGTCAAAACGACTGTAAGAATCATTTCTGCTAAGGGATACTAGAAAATGTATTGTAAATGTAGAGAATGAATAAAAGCATAGTTTCGCAAGAAAGCAATCTTGCGGATATATATATAACTATATGCTCCTTCACTAATTTGTTTGTTTTAAAATATTTTCAGCAAGTGAGTGACTCTTTTTTTCTGAATTTAAAATACATTTGAAAGTTAATGTCCAAATGCAACAATAAATAATAATGTTGAGTTTTGTGTTTGTTGTTAGATTTATTAAAACCACCATGTTTGACGTTCTTATACACATCTTGACTTGTACATGAAAAACTAATTTTATTTTTGGCTCATGATTTATGTTTTAAATAACACTTTTGTTCTATAATTATTTTTCTTACTTTCGATGTCAACTTCCTTCATTCAGTACATTGATTCCATGTTATTAAAGATAATTTGTTTAACCAGTTACAAGGAGCTTCAATAAACGACTTTAGCACTGCATTTGTTGCGATTTTAACACATCTGATGTTGCATTGGACATCTGAGGTACAAGCCTTTAAAATGTTTGGTTTTCTCCAGGAATCTGTATTTCAACGACCTAGATTTTTCTTCCAGTATCGCCTTTTGGATCCCGTTCGAATCAAAAATGTAGTCATTCCTAGTTTTTTTGCGACAGACTCTCCCGCATTTGTCATTTATTGGAAGCACTGCCTCTTGTCAGAAGCATGCACCCTATTACGCTTTCTTTTCGTTTCGTTATTCCGGCTCGGAGTATTTCGAACAATGTTGAATCAGAAATGTTATTTAGAATGAAATAAATCATGAAAATCGCACAAAACATTATATTTAGTGAAATAAGCAAAAACGGTGCACTGCATAGTATTGTACTAAGAAAAGCAGAATGGCACAATATTCTTGTACAAAATGCAATGAATATTTTTGTTTGTAGCATGCCTTTATGACATTCAAAACTTGTTAAATTAAAGAATCTAAAATTTAATATGTTACTGATAAATAAATGAGTGTATCCTTTTCCATGTCATTATCTCGTACAATTTTAATTTGTATTTTTATGGACACATATTCTTAGTTTTCAGTGGTATATTTTATTTCATATGGATATTTCTTGTATTTTTATATGTTGTGTTTTGTATTATAATTTTTTATAATTGTTATTAAAGTTTTGTATTTTGTACTTCCTAAATCATACTATACACATTATATTATTGGAAGAAATAAATATATTACAAATTAAAAATAAAAAAAAAGGTGTAGAACGTTTCCAGTTACAGTCAAAATATTTTATATCATTTAAATGCGAACTATATCTCTCAGATGCAACGCAAGAGAAGGAGGGATATTCAAATGTTTGATTATCATTCCAACATGAAGAATCTCTTCTCTACACCCGAAATCAAAATTGTTTCGTTAATAATTAACTCTTAGTAGTAGCTCTTTGCTCTCATATATATATATATATATATATATATATATATATATATATATAACTATCTGTTTTAACGTGTTCGATGTTTTTAGTATTAATCCAGGTTTTCAACGCATTTTTGAGATCATTGCATTGGAGGATGTTGCTGATTTTCAACACTGACTTAGATATCTTCATCATCCCCCGATGCCTGGTGTTCCTCCAGTTCACAACACTGAAATATCGGTTGCATCTATATAAATAATACGATGGATAACTCATCAGAGTTGTAGAAACTTTCCAAAAATATATATCAATCTTCATTGTTCAGTTCATTAAAAAGTATAATTGAAAGTTTTATATTAAAGAATAAGAAACATTAA
>BMAW01124596.1:499597-533080 GCA_019974015.1 Nephila pilipes
TAAAATTATTTATAGACTGTATTGTCTACAAACTCATTATTATCCAACTCAGCTCCACAACATTTTGATGCGGTTGAAGACAGAACGATGGATAAAACAGATATTCAAAAACTCAACCGCCTTCGAGGAACAATTAAGGCAAAAGTTACCAAGCTTACTAAATCAGTGGATTCCTATGATACGCCAGATGCGCCTGAAGATATTCCTATCATTCTCAAACAAAAACTTACAATATTGACTGAAGTAAAAAAGGAAAACAATGATCTACTTATTTCAAAAGAATTTCATCTGACTAAACTGCTTAATGTGGTTTCCATTTTGGAAACAGATATCGAATTATTGGATGTAGGACTGAAAATTATTTTATTAAAGCTTTGTAAAACAGTAACAAATGCCGAAAATGTACCAGAAATTGTACAGAGAGCTAAATTAGAAATTTCCAATTTATCCTTACCTCAATTTCGGGTAAATATGAAGAATATCAGCTTCTTAAAACGCAATTTATGTCAATTATAAGGGAAAATGATAGACTAAATATCACGCAAAATGTTTTCGACTTAAAGGCTTCATTAAAAGTTGAAGCAAAACTAATTGAAAGTACTCAAGCGACTTTTAAATCCTTTTTTTTCGGCGTTCGATACAAGATAAGAAAATAAACGCGCTATAATAGATGCTCTTATAACACAAAATTGTTGTTAATTTCAAAAATAAACGATTCGCCCAAGCAACTAAGGAATCTTGTTGATAGTGTAATGAGAAACTATAGAGCATTAGAAAACTTGAGATGGTCAAGAAATGATACATCTGGCGCATTACTAGTGAATATCTCAGAAGGAAGTATTTATTCTGAATCGGAAAACTTATTACAAATGAAAAATAAATCGATCGAAATGATATCATTATAATGCTTTTTAAATTTGATAGAACACGTGTTTCAGAAGGTAATAATAAAAATTGTCCTTCTACGTCTCTAATTCTTATCATTCAAAGAGGATTTTTAATGCCGAAGAAATAAAAATTATGCTCACGCTAGATCCCTCGCTGTCAACTTTAGTGAAAACAAAAGATGTTGCAGGAAAATTATGAGGAAATGGATCATCTCTATCTTCAATCTTTAAGAATTTCCGATCGTCTAAATTATGTTAAAAAATATTATGTACATATATATATATGTGTGTGTGTATTAAATTTTTAGCTTTTAACCCAAATACTAATTGTAAACATAAATATAACTGTTTCTTGTGCAGCGGTAGCACAACTCTTAGCTACATGATAAGATACAAATATATAATATAGATCACGTATCCAATGAAGAGAAAGATAAACCCTCTTGCTCTTTCCTTATAATTCTTCGACTAGAATGTATTCGGAACAATCATCTTCTAGTGTTCATTCACCTTGAAGATTCCAAATAATATTCAACTTGCCGGTGAAAGCTCTTATATTTCTCCGAAAATTGATCTTTTGCTGGGGTATGAAATGTTTTTTTTTTAAATTTATTATGGCTGATAAAATCCGCTTAAGTAATAGTCGTTTAATTCTTCAGGAAACCCGTTGTTGAAATATAATTGCTGGTATTACACAATAAAATTCAAAAATTGATAAAAAAACCCATCGAACTATTGCTTTTTTATTAAGAGGTATGGTCAATCATCTATTGTGCGCAGGTGGCGTCCTACAAGATGACCTATTTTTCTATCTTAATAAGGTTTACGAAACATTGTTCAAACATTTATTTCTGACATCAGTAAAATGTTCAGACAAATGAAGATAGACTCTTCTCATCGAAAATATTTAAAAATACTGTAGAACGAGGGACTCAAAGATGTAGTTAAAATGTTTGCTTTTAAGACAGTAACATACGGGAGTAATAAATGCTCCCTTCCTAGGTGCAGCAGGGATCCGACTACTTTCCAATGAGGAGAAGAAGCCTTTCCCATGCTATCCAAAGTACTCTCGAAAGAATTTTACATGGATGACTTTTTCTCTAGTGCATCGGATATAGATCAGTTTATGGTATTGAAACTAGAATAATTACTCTTACTAGGTGGCATGACTCTCCATAAGTGGTGTTTGAATACGAGCAGATTGACAGAACTCTACTCTTTGCAAACAATGCCTCTACAAGTATTGTAAGCTATAAAAACTCTTAAGAGAGATGTGGAACATTTGTGATAATTATATTGAATAGTTCCATCTCTAATTTTATTAACAGATATATTTTTAGCAAAACGGATGAATCTTCGGTCCTTTCGGGCTAATTAGCTTTGTGATTACCAAAGCCTACGCAAATTTAGTGGCTGCTTCAGATCGACTGGAATCAGAATTTGCCTCCAGACATAACTAAGGAAAGGTTTTCGTTTATCACGAGCCTGGATCTTCTAAAGGAAATAAAAATCTCAAGATTTGTGCTTAAACCAAATCCTAAGGTAATTATCCTAATTGGGTTTTCTGATGCTCCCGAAAGAACATGTGGTACAGCAGCAATATATCTCCAAACAGTTTCAAAAATTCCTGTGATAATAACATCTTTCATATTTGCATAAAGTCCAAGATGACACCCATTAAAACTGTCACTATACTAAGATTGTAGTTAGCAGCTTCTTTGCTGCTAGCTCAACTCAGAATAAAGGTGCTTCGTGCTTTAAAATTAAACACAAGTATCAACTCTATTCAACTCTGGACTGATTTCACAACAGCATTAGCGAGGATTAACACTACTTCCCATTTTTCAAAAACCTTTGTGAGTAAGTTGTGTGTTTTTGTTTTTAATAAAATAATTTATAGCCAATACAATCCACTAATTTTTATCCAATTGAGCTCCGCTACATTCAATATAAAATGTATTTCAATACCTCTAAATTTTTAAAAATTTTAATTAATTAGATTATACGAATTAGTATTAAGAATGGACGAAAAACGAAAATAAATTTATTATTTAACTACAATTTTTATGTGCAATAAATGAACAATACATAAAAAAGAAATTTGATGAAGAAGAAAATTATCGATTACTTAAAGGGAACTTGAATCAGAACTCATAATAGATAGTCTGAATTATAAGTACTGTAAATTTAAACAGTTAACTTAGTAAAGCGATATGCATAGGAAACGAACAAGACCGACAAAATTAGAATATTTTATTTATTTAAAGAAATGATGCAAATTATTCAACTTTTTTTAAAAAAAATGTTTCTGGTGAATAATTTTACACTAACTCGTTATAATGATATCGAGAACTTAGGTATTTAGAATTTATTGATTTCCATTCTAAGAGAAAACATAAAACAATCTATGAAAGTGAAATCTAGTATTTAAAATTGTTAAAAAAATGTTAATTAATAACGTAATGGGGGTTACGAATAGTTGCAAAACTCAAGAATATATCACATTCATTTTTGTTCTGAAATTAAGCCAATAATGTTCAAAACTTAATTTAAAAAATAATAATTACATTTGGAATATTCCAGATGATATACAAGCAAACCTTTAAAAAGAAGTTCCTATAAAATACAATTTTATACTATAAAACAATCAACTCATGTAGATTATAATAATTACTAGACTAAGAAATTCCCTCACTTGAATGCTCAAACATTTTGTTTAATAATCAATGTATATGAGGACAAACAAATTTACTATGAAATAAATCTTTGAGGTATTCTTTAAAAATCAGTATTTCTCATTCATCAATGAATGCATTATAACAATACATCCACGGGGTTTGAACTCCAACCAAACAGTTGGTATGGCTGCTAAATTTGCATCATGTGCAATCTTACCCATCATTTCACACGGTGATATCATAAAATGCGTTAAATCAGCTATTCAATGCCACTAGTAGTAACTATTTAATCTTGAAATAAATAATAAATTGAAACATATCACTTGCGAGTTTATTTAAGTTCGTTTACATTCCAGTTTATTTCCATATAGAAGACGGAAAGTCATTTTGACACGTCTACGTATTGGACATATGGAGACTGCAGAAAAGACAACCCTTACTGGGAGCAATTCCCCTAAGAGTAGCCATTGTATTTGCCCTCTGCCTGATATCTTAAACTAGATGTCTGCTTTGTTGGTTTTAGGCATTTTAAATCTGAGACATTATTTTTAATTGACTAGGTTTAGAAACTCCCCAACCAAATATCTGTCAATTTTTATGTGTCATTGGTTTTAAGCAAGATATATATATATAACTTTTTAAATTCCTTTTATTCTAAATGAAGATTTCAAATTTTAACTCGTAACAAGAAAGATGAAAAAGTAAGACATAACATGGAAGGGTGGTTTCAGAGACCACTCTTCGCTATAATTTTTTTAAAAAAATCATTTAGTCAAAATATCATCCCGTTATTTCACTTAAATGTTCTTTGAATATTTAAACTTAAAAAAATATGTTTTAAAATTTTACAGAGGAATAAAATTTTTCCAATAAATTTTTGCTAGAGCCTTGTATTTTTGAATAGAAACCCTTCGCTGTAGTATATTTTATTAAATTAGTAATAAAAATGAATCTGCCAGGTGCCAATTATTGTTGAAACTTCTTAAACTTAAGCAAATTTCAATAATAGAAAATTCAGTATATCACAAGACGTGGGAAAACTTTAGCTGTACATGAACAATCAGTATTTCAGGCATTCCTTAGAAATGAACAATTTAGACAGCGTCTTCTTTAGCATATTATTTGAGTAAATTCTGTGTGCATCCCAAACATTTTGGACGAGATAATCGTAAATATTCTGTCTTTCTTTTCTTCCTTGGAGAGGGATACAAACAAGATATTTTCCTTGATTTTAATTTTGTTTGTATATGAGCTAATACAAAAATACTCGCAGTTCATCCATGATTGTGCAATTTCACCTTTAATAAGATCAGAAATAGTATTTTTCTCTTTGTTTAATCTTTATATGTGTTCATTGTACAATTATGTATAAATGTTTATCAGCAAAGAGTAGTTCCCTACATTTTTTGGATTTGAATTTTCTGTAAGGATTTAGTCTAGGAAGTCTTACCCTGTTATTAGCTGGAGTTCTTACATTTCGATTATGCACCACAGGTGATCATTTGAGTCGATTTTTCTCGTAGTAGAATTTCACGGAATTACTTGCTGCTCCTTGCTGAGAAATCATAGTCCTTCGAGGAAATTTCCGTGTCTGGGAATTTTTACAAACAAAGCCCTTTCCACAGTCATTTTTTCCTATAAAATCATCTACAATTTCATATATATTCTTCTATGGCCTTTCTGCATCACGCACATTAGATGGATGAATCAATCTCTTCGAATTTGAATAATGTGCACTACTACCGAAAATTGTAGGGCAAATAAAAGGGAGGTAAGGTCTCACACATGACTCTTAAAGAATGTGATGGAATTTAAAATGGATGCATGTGCTAAAATATTGCGATAAGTAGGGATGATGCTCGAAGTCTCCGAAATAGGAAGATAGAGGAAAAGTCTATTCTCTTGGACTAAATATGTAATGCGGGTGATGGGAGGAACACTTTCAATGGTCTGTGAAACCGCGTGTCCTGTTACGATTCAATTAGTGTTATCTAGGAAATTAGTAACATCTTCACCTTATATTTGACACAATATGTGTCGCGAGGATCCAGAGCATGGACTTCCACACAACCAACAAGCCAACGTAATAATACGCAAATGCAATATTTCTGATGTAAAAACATGACTATATATTTTGATGTATTAAACAACATTTTACCCCTATGTATCATGAAGCAAAATTTAGAATATTTTATTTCTCGGCATAGCAAATTACATTTCAGAAACGCATACATTTCACTATGCATCTCTAAATCAATAGCAGAAAATAAACACTAGAAGTGTTCGAAGTAATTTATGATGTCATTTAAATAAATTTTACTTCCATTTTTCTTAATATTAATAAGTAACTGGGTAGTTTTCTATAAAAAAAAAAGTAAGATACTTCTAATATATTCTTTCTTAACTTCAAAAATGTCGTCGAATTTAAATTCTTCTCATTAGGATTATGCCTTGGAGCATTAAGTTGCGAAAGTCGTGATAATTTTTTGAGATGACTCATTTAAATGAACGCCATTTTCGTTTCTTCTCAAGCTCTTATGTTCAAGTTCCCTTATTACCCTCTTCAATGTTTCTATTTTCCCTGCAGTTCATTATTTTCTTATGCATATCAACTGATGTTCCTTAGAGAATGTTTTTAAAATAAGTGTTGTTAATAAATTGATGCAAGTATAGTTTATTTTAATACCCATCACTCTAAGGAGATAAAAATGGACAGGTGCATTCAAAAGCATTTACTTAAGCTTAAAACTACGATAAAAATTATGGTAAATTACATCCTAGGCTTAGAATCTTTAAACCTTTACTTCAAAAAGTTGTTTCGTGTTGGTAAATGGATATTTACCGGAGCGTTTAAGAGGAAATGAAACATGGTTGTTTTGAAGTTTATTCCTTTTTCTAAATTCTGAACTTCCCTGAATGTTAGAAGATTATTATTAAAGTGAAAGAGTTTTGGATGTAGCGTCGTTAATAATTGTTACATTTTCTACTGTTAGGAAATTACTTTTTGAAAGATTTTATTATTTTATTATGAAAGCATTAAGCTTTCTTTTTTAATAAAAGCCTTATAGGTAACATTGTAATATAAGTCATTTTTGTTGTTAATTTTTTCAGTTAGCAAAATTTAAAGATAATATTTATATTAGTTTAATAATTGCAGTACATTAAAAGTTTTGAAATATACGCTGAATTCGAAACATTGTACTACTTTATAAAATAAGCTTTTCCCATCAAAATGGTTAATTTTTATAACATAAAATTTTCTTTCAATTTTCTTTTCAATGGTGTAGATTTGTATAACGTACTAATGTACAGTGAAATTTATATACGAGTATAAGATTTAAATTTTTAATTAATGATTAACTCAAATAACCATTATCTGCTAAAATAACAATAGTTTATCAAACAATGTTAAGCTAATCCACCTACCTCGAAATTAAACATTCAATATTGAACATCATTGCTTCTGTTACAATAAAACTATCGATATTAAAAGCTGCACATAGCAAACTAATATGAATGTCCTTCAATTCGGGATTTTTCAAATAATATTCAACAAGCGATTTAAATCGTAGTTTCAGAGAGCTCAACTTACCGCTTATGAATATTAATTCAATTTACATAGTCTCTATAAACTTAAATAGTTTTGTAATGGACGAATACTATTCATACTTTAAATTTCAAAAATTGCTACTTTGTTCCCTCGTTGAAAACGGATAGAAAGATTGTTGAACTGAACGTTGATAGGGAAGTTTGTTTTTGTTGCAATCCTATTTGAGAGTATTCATTATTCTAAGTTAAATTAAACATAATTAAATGCGATTTGTTTGTAAAAGACATTGGTTATTATTTATTATTCAAATTATTTCAATGGCATTTCAGTACAAATATATATTTTCGTGCCATTTGTCTATTGTCTTGTTCATAACTTACAATCGTGCATTTTTGAGTTTCTGTGTCTTATTTTTTTATAAAGATTTATCATCATTACTTCATTTATAACGTTAACAAAATGATCATTCCAAAATATTTATTTCTTCTCTCTAATAAAACTTTTACTTACATGAAAAAATAATCTGAGGAATTCATTCTTATTTCGAAAAACCTTTTCCTTTTGTGTTCTTACAAATAAGTTGTATTAAAAATGTATTTAATAAACCAGGAATGTCGGGCAGTTCCCTGTAGCTCAGAATCATAAGTGGTATTGTTTAAAATAAACAGTTTTAAATAAAGCAGATTTTGATGAAATGAGTTTTCTAGATCATATAAGTATCACAAGCGAAAATATACTAGTAGTTATTTGTGAAAATTTTGTATAGATTCTTTTACTTGGTGGTGCATATAAGTAAAGGAAATTATTTGCTGATAATAACCAAAAAAAGGTAACAATGTCTTACATAAATTTTTTTCAATAAAGGACTAATTTTACTAAATTTACTGGAATATCATTAATCCAGAATTTCTTGAGAGGTCAAACATTAAGTTAAACATTAATCTGTAGAAAGAAAGTAGCATTCCTTCAAATACTTATTTATACTTAATACTTAATTGTGTAACTTATTTAAGGTAATTAAGCCGCCCTCGTCTAGAAAAAAAAAGATTAATTAATATCAAGTTTAAATAATACTCATTTTTAAAATTAAAACCAATGGAAGTTAGGATTTAATACTCAGATATTTGTATGTTTGTTAACCTATTTATGTAAAAAGAGTCAGATCTAATTATTATTTATGAGAAATTAATAATCAGTAACTGTATTATCATTTATAAGTATTATTCTTAATTCTAAGTACATCTTGCATAAAGTCTATTGCATTTATAATTTTAAATTTTTCTTAATGCTTCTAAACATAACATTCTTTGCACTGAACCTTATTTTAAACGAAATGCCTGTAATTCTTATCAATAAAATTAATTATTCAAAAGCTGATGCACTTTAACGTCTCTGTAAATCTAAGATAATATTTTAAAAGAATATAAAAGACACAATAAATCAATATGTATTGTTTTTAAGCTGACTTAATTTATATGTCAGTTGCTTGGAACCTTAGACATTGACGAAAATATTAAAAAGTTTTTAATTCAAACCATTCTTTTAAATTCTAAGGAGTTTCTTTAGAGTTCAATTAATGACAATGATGTACTTTAAATTTGCCTAGGTACTTTGTCTTTAATTTGGGATGGTGTGAAAGGTAGAAGAATGGGTGCCAGAGCTGAGGTACCCTCCTCATCACTTGACATCGCTGCAAAATTCCAAAGTCTGTCATCAACAGCTTCTCGTTCTGATTCTCACTGTGAAGTTAATAAACAATCAAATAATAGCAAATGAATTGTAACATTTTCAATATTTTTTCAACTAAAATTATTGTTTTTCTATCGTTTGATTGTATTTATGAATATTGCATTTAGAAGCAATACGAGGGCTAAAAGTGACTTCGCTCGAAATTTTGAACATTGGTTAAGTGAATAGGATAGCACTTGGAGCGCGATTATGTCCTCTCCAAATTTCCACACCACTCTTATGCAAGGACTCAGAGCTTCAATAGACTGAATGCGCATCATCCTTCCTACAAGTCTGGTTTTTAGTAACATCAGGCTCGAATACATAACTCAACGAAACGATCCCGATCGTGATTCTAATTGACAGTGGCTCTTGTACAAATGGATGCCTATGAGATTAAAAATAAATATTTTTTTCAAAACTTATGTCCTTATGTATAATTACCAACATTGCAGCAGTTAATTTAAATACCCTGTCTAATTGACCTGGAATTCTTAGAATAAGTTTTATATTTGATGCATCTTTTCGTCTTCTGCTCATTAAATCATCCAAATTATGTTGTTGATTAGTGGAATGTTTGTTTATTTCCATTTAAATACTCAAATAAAAGCTTAAGTCTCAACACTATTAAGTTTAGCTACTTTTGAGAGATATTACCATCCAAATCTTTGATTAGAAAAATTCCTATTATTTCAGTTACTAATATTGTTATTCTTCGCATACTAGACTGTTTAGCTATTATCTATGATAAAAAATAATTCCCTTTTACTTTTTAGTGCAATATGTGTTGTTATTTACAAAAAAAAGGGAAAAAATGTCTAAGTAATTGATTTTTAAGGTGTTATTAAGATAGAATAATAGTACAAATACGACAGAATTTAGCTGTTTTGGAGAATTACATTTAACTGTGAGGCTTACTAAAATTATGTTTATAATAAAAATTTTATGTTCTAAATTTCACTTATGAGCTAAAATTGCAGAATAAATTCATATTATATCAAGCAACTTCTGGGAGTTTCTTTTTACCATAACGAAGTATAAATACATTTTTCGATTTACTGTGCACCATCAAGAATGGAAGAGTGTAGCCGTTTCTTTTCAAAATAACATCGACAAAATTCTCTATTCAGCATTTGAAAGAAAATGGATTTTATCACAGATAAAAAAAACAATATCCCCTTTGCAGAACTTCACAACATGAATTTTTCAGTATTATTTTTGGTAAGCCAATAAAGCAAGATATTGCACATATGTGTAGAAAAAAAATAGGAGGCATTAGAATATAAAATGAGTGAAAGAGGACCTATCGTATTTTTGTAAAACATTTTTGAAACAAAATTCGAAATGTGTGTTGATACTTTGCTAAATCATTCACATATTTCTTGAAAGGAAATAAAATTTTCTTTTACCATTCTGCACGTAGCTTTTCTTACGTGTTCCTCAGTAAGAATGCAATGTTTTTACCAAGCATTGTCATAAATTTCATGCAGATACGTAATTTAAAATATTACATTTCTTATTTTTCTTTTCGAAGGAAATGTTTGTTTTTAGAATTCATATGGGTTAACTCACATTCTGAAATAAATATATTTGAAGAAATGTGTATAAATTTATATATATATGTATAAGAAAATTGAGCATGTGAGCAAAACCTGGTTCTTGGGTACTAAACATTGAACATTTCATAACAGTGCAGAAGAAGGGAATGCTCCATGTTTTGGTAATTAATTTATTCCAAATGTTGGGAGATTTTGTTAATATCAGGACGATTGTCAATACTGCAGTTATTTAAATTGAATTAATATAAATTCAACTTGTTAACCCATTTTATGTATGCGGTTGCGGAAGTCTAGTGATCGGAGTTGCGAATTCGTGGCCCAATGTTGTTTCCATTAAGCCGTGGTTTTGAGTTGGGATGCCATTAAACATTCGTATTATAAAAGAGTTGATGTACGTTACATCTCTGGAGGATTCAAGTTCTACTGTAGGCGTGGCCTGGAAGTTTCGAGAGAGAGGTGCTAGCTCAGGTGCCCTCCTCGTCACTTGGCTATCGTTCTAAATTATGATCTCGGGCAGCAAAAGACCGCAAATTATTTCTAAATGCGTCCTTTTTGAACATGCTGTCAATCAATGAAATATTTTCGAGAATACCACCTAATTTACTTTTGAAATTTCCAAAAAGAATTCATTTTAAATATACATCTTCTGTTTTACAAACAATTGAATTATTTCAATTTAAATATTATTGTGAAATTTGCAACTAAAAACGTTAACACAAAAATTCAAGAATGAGTTCTATGAATAAAGTTTAGTAATTTTTTTTTTTTTTTTGTTTTTAAAAATAGGAAAAGAGTTTAATTCTTATTTCAGTATGTTTCACAATAACTTAAGTGATCACGGTATCTTAGTGGTCATGATCGTAACGTTGGTAACGTCAAATCGCGTTTTGAACCATGATGCTACTAAAGATCAGCCTTTTAACGGTGAAGATGCATGTTAAATCCTGTCGATTGCGATTTTGTTATGATGTCACACTGAGAAGCAAAACCAGTGATATTGGCGACGGACCTCGTAATTTTGAAACTCTATCAAGTAATAAGGGCGAAACCTGAGCTGGCCCTTCCCTATCCAAACTTCCACACCAACGGGAGGACCGAAGGCGCGAGCCACGATCATCACCTTTAGGCCACTGCGGCATCAACTCCAGTCCCATTTCCTCCAAATGGCAAAACTAGGAAGTTTGAAGACGGAAGTATCAGCTCAAGTGTCACCCTCATCAGACGTTAAAAGACCATCAATCATTTACATAAATTTAATGTTTATTTTAATATAGTTTAAAATGAAAATTTTGAATTTTATACTCAAATTATTTTATTTTGGTGAAAAATATTTTTTTAATGGAAAAAAAAAATCTAACATGTAAATTTTCTGAATTATTTTCTCTTTCATGTTTCAATTCCTCAATTGCACAAAACTAATTGTAATAATAATACAATATTTTATAAATCGTATAATTATTTAACATGCAAGAGACAAAAAAAATGTTCTTATGTTAATGCAATCATATCTGAAAGAGATTTCGTATAATTTTATTTATCATGTTTGGAGCTTTGATATTACCAGAAAATTTACATAATTTAATTTACAAAATTAAACACATTAAAATATTTTTTTTTGTTATTATAGACACTCACAGCTCAAAATTATGTAAAAATAAAATTGAACTCCAGTCGTTAGAAAAAAAAGTGAACTTTCAGTTACTTTATTTCCTTTCTCCGCCTTCTTTTCAGGTTCTAACAGTCTACCTAATTAATATTCTACATCAGAGACAGTGAAAAGTACAAGTATCGACTCACCCTCATCATAAATGCATTGATTGCTCTCTTTAAAGAGACAGTAAAACATCAATTTTGTTAAAAGTATTTCACTTTTAATTACAATGTGTAAAGGTTCTTAAAGAAGCATGGGAAGAAATTGTTGTGATATACTTCAAAAAAATTTTTTTTGGACGAATCTTTTAAATTTTATTTACATTTATTTATACTGTTATTATATGGTACGTTATATTTTGTAATATGTAATTATATTATTTTTAAATGTTCTTCGTAATGTCTGATAAATAGCACTTCCGCATAGTAACCAAAACATATAATTGTGAAAAGGAAAACTTCTAAGAGGTTAGGGGGAAATTGCTTACAAGTGTTATAATTTGTAGAAGATTTAGAAATTTTAAAATGTGGAAAAGTTTTGAAAAATATTAAGGTTTTATGTAGTCATTTGTTTGAAAATAATGTTCACTTTCCTGAAATGTTTATTTTATTTATCATTAAATATGGTTAAGGAAAACTTTTCCTTTAAAAAAATCTAATTAATATCTAATTAAGAAAAGTTATTCCTGAGGTACCTTAGCGGAAAATTGAAAAAATTATGACAGTTGCTACGAAACAAACGAAGAAGCCAAAAGTTTTCAATTGTCTAGAAAATCGTCAAACTCCAAATTTAAAACGTTTGAAAATAAAAATACCTTTTCTTGATAATTTACAAGAACGCATTTGTATATTTCATTACAACTCTTCGTTCGTTTACTTAAATAACAATAGGATATAATCGTATATATATCCTATTGTTATTTTTATATATATATATATATATATCCTATTGTTATTTATATATATATATATATATATATATATATATCCTATTGTTATTTATATATATGCTCATATTTTCGAAACATTTTGGTGGAAAAGACTGCAACATATTTAACTATTTATTTGTTTATTTTTTACTTAAACTTTATTTCTTACAATACAAAAGAAAAATTAAATATGCAAGGACTTCTCAGAAACGAATAATTATATTAATTTTAAATCTCGATAAAATTATTTTTCTTTATGACTTATACATCAAGTTGTTGATAAATTAGAAAGGAAAAAAAATATAGGAATTTATTTGGAATTATTCTTAAGGATTTATAATTTTCAAAATAACTGTATTAACCTTTTTTCTCTATATTTTCGAAAAAATGTATAAAACTTCAAAAAGGAGCAATGAACTTGTAAATTGTTTTACTGTTGTAAATTTTGAGTATGGTTATACTTCTGAATCCTATGCGCAGTTAAAAAGAGATTTTTGTAAATCTGAAAAACTGACCAACTTATATTTTCTTATACTTTTATAAGAAATCTTTAAATTTCCATGAAAATATGGGAAATATATATGTTAATCTTATGATTGGAATTTCAGGCTTCTTCTTTGTTTCATTAACAAGTTATATACGATCGAAAAATGAAGTTTTTTCGCATAAACTGATAACAGTTAAGATAATGAATAAGGGTCTATAGACTCCTTAAAAATTAGATTAGATGATTGCAGGAATAATTACCTCAGATAAATAAGGCTGGGATTTAAATATTAATTATTTGTTGACCTGAATACAATAACTCGTTTGCCGTCATTGCACAACTTTCTATTACTTTGACTATGTTGATTAGTGACTCTTATATATTGATGATGACAAGAGAAGGAAGTAATATCGGGTATTTGAGGAAGAATACCTTAAAATGAGTGATTAAATATTTGAAACCTATAACCGAGTTTTAAGAAGGTAATAAGATAAAAGAATACTTGAGTAGTAAACCAAATATTTATTTTCATAAATGCGCACAATTATACCTGAACAAATGCTCACAGTTCAGAGCAGTATTTTAGATCAATATATGTAAATAACCTTAATTATATATGTTTCGGTGGAAGTGGTTTTTCTCCACCACGTCGAGGGAGGAGGGCGATTACGACAATGATGATCTCAACCTGCGATTAGTCTGTTCCATGAAAACTTATCAGGTAACTTTTTGCAGTTCTCTTATCAACTGAGATAAAAAAAAAAAAAAAAAAAGATTCCTCCTTGGGCTAGCTATTAAAATATTAGAATTTTTGTCATCGTATTTGAAAATAGTCACTCTCCAGTATTATCATGATGATGCGAAGAGGACCATTCTGAAAGATTTTTTGAAAAAAGTTTATTTTCTAGCAATTAATGCAAGTGATACTCATTTCCCTTCCTATTATATGAGTTTCGCTTTAAACAATTTCCATTTGACATCATCAGTTTAGATGTATGGTCTATATGATACGTGCGCCGTAGCCGGTTTATAGCTAGCTGTGATTTATGCGCGGTTGGCTTGCACACACAGAGAGAAGATTTTGTGTTAGAATCACATGCAGCCAGTTGTTCTAGGTTGTGCTACATCTAGTTTTCAATTCCTGGGTCATCACTTCAGCAGTTTATGTTTTATACTCCATGGTGGGGGAACAAGTCGGCTAACCCTGAGCAAAGAAGATGATTTGAGTCCTGACGATCTTAGATCTGAGTTACCCGGCCACACTTTGCAGTGCTCTTTCCAACTAAGCTAAAATGGATTTAAACTCGGGTTAGTTGTTAATACATTTTAACTTCTTTTGTTGTTGATGAAGAGAGTCGTCCCAGGGTTAAGATAAAAATGATTATTTTTGTTTAAAATAAGTTTAATTTTCTTACGTAAATGACATGCAAAATGATTTGTAAGTAAACTTTATTTTTATAGTTTGTAGCAGTTTCTTTTAATTTATTATTTCTTTAAAAAGGTGATGCGCTTAACCCATCTTAGTTGTCAATTAAAATTTGTTCAGCATGTAATGCTTTTTTTATTTCATGTACAGTACCATCGTAATGTTTTCTATGAAAATGATTTATTAAAATTTTCTACGGATTAGGAACTCATACATGCCACTAACCTACGTAATCAACTTCAGAATTTCAGATATTTTTGTAAAATGTATAAATATACTTTTTGTAACATTTATGAGCAAATTAGTAAATTCTAAAGAGGATGTCTATCCGGGTAACTAATACCACTGTTCCAAACCCTTTTTGTGTAAGATGTTCTCTTTAGCTGAAGATAAAAATTATTTTTATCTTTAGTTCCGAAGCGCACAGCAAATGCTTCATGGAACATATTTTATAGAGATGAAAACAAATTAATATTCAGCAAAAAATGAATTGTTTACTAAAATATATATCTCAATTTAGTGGAAATGTTCTCAGATTTATCGGAAGAGTTTCCTGCCGATGGGAATGTGCAAATTATCCTGGTATCGTCAAAGAGCCGATTCAACTTATTTCAGGTGCTGTGTAAACTAGGATTTTCAATTTCCAACTCTCACTTTCCCAACGGAATTTCAATTTCACCCTTTCCTTTTCCCTACACGAGTTGCTTGGAATCGGAAATAGTTTGTCAGTTAAATAAATTAGCTGCTAGTTTTTGCTTGTGGTTTCCTTTGAGATTGAATCTTACTTATATATATCCGAACTAAACCTAACGCTATAAGAGGATAGCTATATCTAATTCCTTCGAACCCTATAAATGGTATCGCAATTAATTTATAGCTACTAGGGGCGATCGTAAAGGTTTAATTATTATTAAAAAACAAATACGTCTGTGTAAAATTTATTCTGCATATTAATTGATTCTTATGTACAGAATATTGAAAATGACAGCTATTAATGTTGATTCAGGAGGCCGTAGATTCAAGTAACACAAAATATCTTAAGAATTTAATCATTAACTCCGTTCTATCGTAGACTTTAAATTAATACTAAAAAGAATCGGGATCGAAACATTTTTTTAATTCATAATTTTTAAAAACTACTCTACGTAGTCATCATCCAGAGTTATTCATTCCTCCCAGCTTTTCTTAAACTTTCGAAGAACGTCACAGCAAAACTTAGCAGATTAAACTGTATGTTCTCCATACCACAGTTATTTGAATCTACGGAATTTCGTAACCAAAGAATGCTGTATGAATAGCTATAATATTAAACTTTATGCGGAATAATATTAATATGAGGAATAAGTTTTATTCAAATACATCAGTTAATTCTTAACAATGATTAAAAATTTCGATATCTCTTGTAAATCGTTAGGAATAAGTAATGTGATCGAACCCTACATTATGTCTGTAAGTGGATAGATATACTCAACATATGTTAGTGAGCTAAAAAAAGAATATTTTTTCTGTTACAGACTGTTGAAGTATTGAATGTTTATTGATATCGGTAAATAATCTCTGACTATACGTAAATTTATAAACATGAGCTAAATATATGTTTCTATGCCAAAAGTAAGCCTAAATAATGAGTGATGCTTTCGTTAACGGAAAGATTTAGTAAAAAAATATTTGTGGAATCCCAAAGCAACATATTACTTTATTTTTCTGACAGAGCATTTGTCAATCCAGTACTAGGTGTTCTTGCAACTATTTTCTTGAAGGAGCTGTTTTCTGTGCATCATTTATAACAGTGCTTCGAGTACTTTCTTTGATATCGTAATAGAGTATTTTTGTGCCGATTGAGGAATGTGTGTTGATATCTGCAGCGATTTATCTCTCACAGTGTTCCGTATTGTGCGGTAGGTAGCAGTTGAAACCATCTGTAACCCTTGGGATTGTATTTCACTAGTCTACCATTCTGGAAGATGGATGGCTTATGGGTGTTTTTGGCTGAGTGGAGTAGGTTCGTTTTTCTTATACACAAAAGATGCTATATGCTGTGTTATCCGATTTGAAAATTATTTAAATATTTAAGATATTATTTAATTGTTGTTATAACATATATTGGATTAAAATATTTTTTTTCTGAAAGGAAACATAGTACAAACTGTTGAGCAATAGTTTGTTAAGATATCGTTCAGTTAGACGCAATTGCATCGATTCACAATAGATGCGTAAAATCTAATTAGTAATGTTTTAATTCAAGTATATCTAAAAACATAAATTAAATGAATTTTTTATGCACGTTAAACTGAAATATATCTGAATCTTATTTTTATTTATTCTAGATAAATCAAAACAAACCTTGCATCGTTATCAAAGTGAATGCGTGGTATATTTAGATGTGTTTTATACTCAAGCTTTTACAAGAAGAATATTTAGAATGTGCATTAAAATTCAACTTAATATTAGTTTACCATTTCCTTTCTAGTTGAAATTTACTATAACTGAAATCCTTATATATAGGACAATATACTGCCAGCAATTTAAAAGTTAGTACATCTATACATCTGAAATATATTCAATGAAGTCTAATGTCATATGTAATTCAATACGGATTTTTATATAATATGAATTTTTTAAAACACAAGCAGCTTTATGCATAGATTTAATTACAGATCACTGTTGTAACATAGTGGTGATATCAAATATTTAATAAATCAAATATGTGAAATAGAAAGAAATTTTAACTAAGTGTGTTTATGTATTTATTTATGTGTAAGAATGATTGTAATGGTATTTGTGTGTAAGGCTATTTGTATACCTTATTTGTTGTTGGTATTTTGTTGAATCATTTAATTTCCCTCAGATATATAAATATATATATATATATATATATATATATATATATATATATATATATATATATATATTGCAATGTATATTGATGATTCAAGTTGGTATGTCTAGTAATAAACATATAGGAGAGGGACGAAAAACTTCCTTTCGGAAATCTATAAACCTCTTCTTCTCTAATCAACAGGAGCTAATTTCTCCTATTCTGCATCTATCACCTTAAATAGTTCATTTTTATTTCCTGATACCAGTGTAATTCGGATTTTAATGCACGTGATCATGCGCTCTTGATATCTGCGAAGTCAGCCGTTTCCCACGGACTCAAATCTATAGGAATAATTCCTTCTAGACTTTCTATCTACAGCTAAAATCCCTAAAAGTCCCTCCAACTGACGTCACGTGATATGAAGAAATCTATTCATATGAAGTCCAAACAAGGCAAATGAACTGCTCTTCCGCTCAGCCAAGATGCCGGGACAACGTTTCGTAACTCTTCAAATGTTCACAATGTAATTCACGGAATGGAATGGACGTAGCTTGTTCTGCATTCATCTCCATGTAATTGCCTACCTCTCATTTTTAACAAGAAATAAATAGACTTTACTCGTAGAGTTAATAATATTAATAATTTTTTTTATGACTGTAATAGAAATTACTTGTTCTCTTTACTCATCTATCCAATTTATGTTATAACAATATATATATATATATATATATATATATATATGAGTGTGTGTGTATGTGAGGGAAGGGAAGAGAAAGAGTGAGAGAGCTTTAGTAGTTAGTATTTGAGATAATTTGATATTGTGATTAAGTGTTTTTTTTTTTTTTTGCTCTGTTTGGTGATTGTGCGATCTATGAATTGGTGCTGTTATGTATTCATATGTTTGAGTGTTAATTGCATCCTGTTTAATATGGAAATATATTGCATTTGTTAGAGATTGCCAGAATAAAAATTTATATTTAATCCAATAGAAACGTCTTATTAAATGTGACTTACATTGATCCTCCTATTATATTTCAAAGTCAATCAACCACATAAGAATATTTGCTTATTCAATTTATTAGGGAAATTAATTCCAAATATCTTAAAATTTAAATTCATAAGTGTTTTAAATTCAATAAAGGTGAAAAATATGTTGGAGAGTTTTATGCATATTTTTGATAATGGGCTATTCGTGATTTCATTTTGGCTAACCTAGGGAATTTTATAGTAAATTGAATTGCATAAAATGACAATTTCTATCCAACCAAACTGAAATGCGATTAGGTAAATTTGCTGACGATTGAGATGTTGGAAGTTATATTAGATATATTGATATGCAAATGAAATATAATTGAAGGGGGGGATAGAGCAAAAGACTATATAGATATTTTTAATTTGGATGGAAGCATCTCAATTAGATTTTTGGATTGAAATGATTCTTAGTTTAACTTCAAAGTTACGAAGCTATTGTTAGTATTGAAAGGAGAACGAATAATTAGATAAGCTCATATCTTAATGTTTGAAGATGATTCAGAATTGACGAATTAATTGGAATTTGAGAAAGAATGAACCGTTACTATCGCCGTAATATCTCGGTATTATGAAAATATGATAGTTCTCAGATATCATAAATACTTACATTATAATTTATTGTAATATTTAAAAAATTAAACTAATATATGGTTTAATTAATTGTAAATGGTAAAAGACTTGAATTAACTTTTTTCTATTCCAAACTTTTTGATTTTCCAGCATTTTACCAAGTACTCTGTGTTAGTAATCCTTGACTTATCAGATTTTGAGAAGTTTATGTGGTATAAATTAATGTTTCTCACAATGAAAAAAATGTCTAAAAATAGAATTATTTAGTGATTTATTTCATGAATGGAGCTTATTTTTTATGATTTGAGAAGCAAAACATGTATATTTTGTATTCTGAACTCAAAAAGAATAAATTATTCAATTGAAGTTCAAAAGCGATTCAAAAAGTTTTCAGAAGGATTTTCGTCCAAAGGAAGAAAGCAATCAAAATGCTTTGCAGATTATTTGAAAATATTCAATAACCTTAAATTTTTGCACTTGTATTGTTTCATTTTCTTAAATCCTAAGTCTCTTTAAAAATACAAAATACAAAATTCAAAATACAATCTAAAGATTTATAGTAAAAAAGGTTATTCCAGATATTTTTGAAGAAATAATTGCACCTTCTTCATTATGTATTATTAGACTAACTGATTTTAATTTTTTTTTTTAAATTTTGCTTAATCCAATGTTCTTGAAAAACTGATCAAATTCACTAAATACAGTTTTGTATCAATAATTCTGTTTACAAACCATTTAAAATATTCTATCATTCGCATTATAACATTACAAATCATATTTGAACTGAAAATATCACTTGAATGTCAACGAAATTTCTCTCTATCAAAATTATGCACAAAAATATTTCAGAAGTTTCCTTTTTGCCATTTTAGAACTAGGTTTCAAGCATAGTTTAATTAAGTATTTGACACATTATAAAAATAAATTATTATTTATCTTCCATTTAAGAAAATAGAAATGTATTTGACAGTTCATTAAAAATGAATTTTTGTGTTCTCATTATTTTCTAATGAATGATTTAAAATGTCCTTACGTACAATATTTTTATTTAAGCAAATACATAATATTTCATTAAAAGTTTCACATTTATGAAATTCAGAAAGATCAATTAAATAAAATACTGATAAGAAAATTAAAATATATTCAGTATGGATATGTAATAAAGTTTTAACTTGCTTTTAATATTCCCTTTAATCGGAATTGATAACTCTTAATGCAGTTTAACTAAAGATTTTGATAACCATGATTTAATTTCTGTTAGATAATTCTGCATACTTTTATTAAAAATAACTAATATTTTTATCAGTTACTCTGTTTAAGAAGAATATGTATGTGTTGAACTCAAAAATTTGAGTCCTGTTTTTTTTTTTTTTTTTTGAGTTTTTGAGTTTAAATAAATAATATACAGCATATAAACTTATGCAAAAAATTTAAGTAGAGTCTCCAAGTCTTCAAACTTCCGTTGCAACTAGTTCAAATGTTATCTTCCTTCACTTAATTAAAGTACACAGTTTCAAGATTACTCGATAGACGTTGATTAAAACCAGCTAAACTAAAATAAATTTCATTAAAGATCATACAAATATTAGATTTCGTATTTCGCTTTTTACAAGGTGTGGCAATAAATAATCAGACCGGCTCATCTACAGACAAACAGACAGAGTGTCAAGATTAAACGGTCAATTTACGAGGCATGAGATATCTCCTCGGTTAACGAGAAGTATTGGCTGTCCATTGGTAGTGTTGGTGAATATACAACAGAAAATCCGTCGACAAAGCAACGAAAAGCATTACGCCAAACTGAATAGCACACCGAAACGAAACTAATTCTGACGAAGACAATGTGAAATATAAAAGTAATAAATCGAGCATGTTCAAATTATAGAAATCTTGAAGAACAAATAATGATATTTATTCATAAATTGTTACAAAAATTATTTTCATACATATATTTAAGTATTATTTTTTATAAATAATAAAACAATACATAAATATTATTTTTGTTAGTATTAATCATTTATATAGATATAAAATGATTTATAATTATATGTTATAATCATAGAAAATACATTTATTATTATGTATTTAATAATTATATATTAAAAACAAAATACAACTAATTAAAATATAATACATATTTATAAATATATATAAAAGTAAATACTTAATGTTATCAATATTTTTATTTAAAGATTTAAAAAAAATTATAATTATGAATAGTTATAATCATAATAAATATTAATATTAATAAACAATATAAAATTATAAATTATCATTTATATAAATTAATTTTAAAAATAAATATTATTATCAATTATAATATATTGTTATATATAATCATAAAAATAAATATAACAGGTGATTTTTATTTATACATATAATAAAGTTAAATATTTTAACTATTATACATATTTATTTTAATACATTTTAATTATGTAAATTTGTATATTATGATATAATATAAAAATTAAATGAAGTAATTAAAATTTATTTCAAAAATTTAATTTAAAGAAACTTAAACTATTTAGTATAGTTGTCTAGTAAAAATTAGAGAAGAAATAATCCATTCACAAAAGAGGATAAATTCATTTAGTCAATGAATTAAATATATTCAATCTGTTTCAAATTAAATCTTTATCTATGCGCCTCTGTAAAACATGCATTTGACAATTTCACTCCAAATCCTTAAATAAATAAAACTAGAAATCTTAATTTTCAGATATACTTACAAATATTTAAGGAATCTCTCCAAGAAGATTAAGCTATGACAAAGAGCAATAAATAGACTGATAAAAAGTGGTCAAAAATAAAGGATTAAATCAATTTTTTATTAAATACCCCCTACTGTTTTTCAAAAATTATCTACTGCTTTTAAAGAATAGTGATAACCAGAAAGGAAATTCATTAGTAATGTAGAAGTTTCTCAAAAGAAGAGCTAGCAAGGTTACCAAAACCAAATTAGCCACATTGATATCGTTATCGCAAACAGAAATTTCCAGTCACTAATTGAACTCAATCCTTCATTTTAGCACGTCTATTCATTCCATTCCTGCCTATGAGTTGTCTGCAGACCTCTTAGTTGGGTTGTGGTCATCGTTCGTATCGCAGTTATATCTGCTGCGGGAAGAGAAATCTCTTAATCATTGCAAAAGGACAACACATTAATGGGAAATTTCATATAAAAAACAGATAACCCACTACAGAAACGCATTCTTTGTAAAAGAAAGTATATGAAGATGAGTATTTGTTAAACTCAAAGGGTTTTCAGTGATTTAAACAGCTCAAAAATAGACTAGAATAGATTTAAAATAATCCCAGTTTAGGTCATTCTACCACAACATCAACGGAAAGAATAAGCATTTTGGTTGGAAAAACCGTCGTTTGAGTATTCATGGAATTGTTAAAACCATAGGAATTGACAAAAAAATGTATCGAGAAATTTTCAGTGAATTGCGGTAAAATTAGTCATGGATTCTTCATCAGGACAACGCCCAAGCTCAAACTGCTTTGTCAGTCAAGTAGTTTTAGGGCGAACATAAGATCCCTTTGTTGGAGCTATTTGCTCGATCTTATGTTTATGATTTTTTTTCTGTTTCCCAAGGTGAAATCAGTACTGAAAGTAACGAGATTTGAGACAGTTAAAGCTATAATAAAACACAATGTAGATTTTGAATGTGCTTTTATAAAATAAATTCCAACACTGCTTTTCCAGTGGATAATGTAGGAATCGTAGAGTTGTGTATAATAAAGAGGGCAATGATGATATTATGAGGAATGAAAAAATAAAGGTTTTTATTAGATTAATCCAGTTTATTTAGTCAGAACTTGTGTATAAATAAGGTTTTATTGCTATAACGCCTTAATTTAAGACAGAATAAGGAACATTTAAACATAAAGCGAAAATATCTAAATCTATATATACATATGTGATTTTTTGTTCCAAACAAAAATAATATTTAATAATAATCAGCTTCGACATAGATCTGAACACGTTATTTTATGCTTATAAACACTAAACACATTTAATCGATCATTTTACAAACACAGAGTCTTTGAAAAACTTTGAAAAAAAGCAATGCTTTTAATTATTTTTTTCAGCTTTTCCTTATTGTTATCGAACATAAATGTTTTCCTAATTAATATTTAATACATAGGTTCATTCTACAGGAAAAGCAGCATCTCATCCTCATTATAAGTATATCGATTACTCTCTTTTAAGAAATAATAAATTTTATATTTAGTAAATTATTTTTCCCTCGATGCAAAAAAAATTATCTTCTAAATTCTTATGTAACGGAAGATATATTTTCAAAAGTGTTATAATGAAAAAATTCTTTTTGAAAACTTCTTAAAAAACTGGCTTAACATAATTTTTATTTGTAAAGGTTTTTAACTCATTAAAAAATACATGAAAAACTTTAATTTTCGAACACATAATTATCTGTTATAATGTAGTTCTCAAGCATATTTTAGTTCAATAATTGATATGAAGTTAATGATGAATTTTTATTATTAAAATATGTGAGGATAAAAGAATCAATTAAGTGGTAAATTTCAGTAAGAGTTCTGCATTTTAATTTAAAGTCAAATAAATTCATCACTGATAGAAAAGGATTATTACTTCAAAAATTTGCGTATTTATTTCTAATTTTTATTCGTAAATAATTTTGATCGTCACACCTTTTAAAATTGATGAAATTTATTTGAAAAGAATAATTATAAACAAATGCAAACCTTGGAATTCTCTTTTTAACAATACACTGTACTTTTATACTTAAAATTTCCATTATTTTTCCATCAATAAAATCATTGTTTAATTGTTTATTAACAGTATCACAATTTAGAACCCACGTTGTTTCGTTTACTTTTTTGTCATTCATATCGAAAAACAAATTTTGTAACTAATAGCTATATCATGTTTTACTTATTCATTTGGTTACTCATTGTTATACACTGTATTAAATCCCTTTGATTAGATTGTCCCGTACGGCATATGGGCAATTTGATTTGATTGTGTTTTTACTGTTTTGCATTATCTTTTCTATTTTTATTAACAGTTTATTCGTATAGGGTAAATAGGAAAATGTAAGTGTAAATAAATTTAATTGTACTGATTGTAATGAAAATTAAAAATAAATAAATTGAAGTTCTTATGCCCAAATGTAAATTAATATGGTTATACGATTATGTAAGAAGAAAAGACAACTTTCAGGTAAAATATTATTTAATTTACAAGAAAGATATTTTATTTACAGGAAAGATAAGAAAGACATTCTAAATACATAATTAATTATAAGTATTAATATTAATGATATTTTCCTTTTTCCAAATACACACTAAACCAAAGCAAGCAACAAAAATGTTCCTTTTGAATCAAATTTGAGAAAAAGTTAAACGAGTTAAGGTGTTGAAAAGAAAATCGTAATGTGTTTGATACTTTTGCAAATTCAATTTGCAATAAATGAATATAACATCATAAAGGCGATCTATCTAAGAAGTATAGAAATTAAAATAATTTCAAGAAATTTTTTGACGTTCTTTAAAAAATGGTATCTTTGAATTACAAAAGAGAATATTTTTGTGAAAGTATACACACATTCGGTTGATTACAAATTCATAAAGTCCAATACAAAGTTCCACGGAATGAATTGATATTTTATTGTAAATTACATTTGATAAAATTCTGTGATTGGTAATCGATATTATTAGAAACTAAATGCAATATTCATCCCATTTTGATTAAAGAAAACAGTGACATAAACAGGTAATTAAGAAGTATATAATTCAACAGTATCAAAGAGAGAAAAAATATTTAACATTTTTTATATTACTTAAGTTAAGAGTAGTATTTAATTAACTTACTCAAGCAAATATTTACGTAAAGGAAAATTCTGGTATAGTGACTAAAACATCAATTATTATTTAGTTAATATTCGTGAGTTCTGATGTCTCAGAGAATAGCAAGAAAGAAAAAAACATTTGTTAAAACTGGAATCGAAACATCGTGTGCAACTTTTTCCTGTATCGTATGGATTGATTGCAAAAAATACTCAAAATTTTATTTCTCCGACTGATCAAGTTTGTTTATTTTCATAAAAAAACAATTTTTTTTGTTGAAGTATGATCCATGTTACAAAATCCATTATCTTAGCGGAACTGTTTTCTCTATATCATCTACAAAGCGATGCTACCAGAGCTTTCTTATGTATACTATTACTTTTTTGTCGATTGAGGTATATCTGATGCGATCTGTAACGAGCTTTTTCCTCCAAGAGCATTTTTTGATTACGAGGAAAGTTGAAATCAAGCATTTCCCCCTGCCTTATGTTTTCCGAGTGTTCCATTCCTAAAAAACGTATTACTTTTTCATGTGTTTGTTCACTGAAAAGGCCTGTTTCTATCATTATAAAATTGAAAAGTATTTGCCATTTTTTTACTTGAAAAATCTTGAACATGTGTGATTTTTTCATTATTTTAATTTAGAATTTTTAACTTCAAGCATTATTCTCAGATACTTTTTAGGTACTATAAATGTCCCAAAATAAAGCTAAACACAGCTTTATTTTTTTTGTTTTAAAATACACACATTCTTCGAGATACATTTCTTATTTTCATACTAATCACAATTTTCATTAATAATCAGAATTTTTTGAAGATATATCCGTTTTATATAACTAAAAATGTCTTTTATAAAATATAAACTAAATTATTAGAATTCTATGGAGAAAATAAAAATACAAAATATAGATATTTACATGTAAATATAATTAAATTTTCAAAATAATATTTACTGTACAGAAAAGGCAGAAGACAAAGTATATCATTGCAACAGTCAATTATAATTTTTTTCTTGTACATTCAAGGCACACTTGGATTTTAAAAACCATCCATTTACACATCTTTCTTCGCAGGATGTCAGAGACAAATTTTACAGAGATCCAGTTTTTCCTCAGATTCTTAAAAAATTCTGCGTACTATCATTTATATCTAAGAGCTCTTTGATTCGTAAGTCTGTGTTTTCTAATGAAACTGTATGAAATAAACCTTCCATTCATATGAATGAGTCAATTGCGTAGCTAACTTAGTAAGGACCATTGGTTATTAAATCGTTTACTTTCCATTATTAAACTTGATTAGTTATTAAGAAATACAGAGCAAACACAGAATGGAATTAAATTTACTTCCAATGTATATTTATTTGTTATTCACGTTGTTATGTATTTAAGCTGAAATGGTTATTATAACTTTCTACTTAGTTAAAGCCCTAAGCGTGTATAAATTAAATTAATTCTTACCAACTCTCTCAGGTTCGAATAAGTAGACTAACTTGAATTGAATGTTCAATCATTGAATCCTCCTCCCTTTTCACGACAGATTTCTTTTACCATTTCTTAGATAATGAATGATTTGGTTTGGACATCTCACTTTCTCTAGTTCAATCTCCGACTTATTAATTTCTGACTTCTAACTAACCAACTCCCAATTATTCATTGCATAACTGCTTATAAATGCCATTTACCTAATCCGTTCATTATACTTTATAACTTTAATCTAATTTACATGAATCACGTTTCATTTAATTGGGGCGAAATTGCATTTTAAACTAATCGAATAGATATGTTGCTAAGGTTAGTGAAGGGAAAATAGCGTTGTAATCCTAACTTCACAACTTTAGCTCAAATTGTCTTTTGTGTATACTTGCAGAATCAGGCTTAAAATAGTATAAAGCACAAGAGATGACAAAATTCATCCCCATCATATTTAGTAAGGTTATACATTGGCATGATTTATGGTTTTTCAGATGACATATCATTTGCTCTTGATTCACATTTCAAGATTTCATGATATTCTTTCTCTTTTTTGGTTACTTAAGAAAGAATAGTAGTATAGTTATTTCCTTTTTTATGTCAAGAAAGAGTTTCGCTTGACCTATTTCTCGTCATGAGATCTATTTAAATTTTAATGAGAAAAATGGGAAGATTTTATTTTTTTCCAATACCTTTAAGGCCAAGATATCATGTTAACAAGTTAAAATAAACTTAAATAATACTAAAAATTCACGTTCTCGATGTCTTTCAAATAATACCATACCTGCCGTTTCGCGATTAGCCGGACAGCGAAGCAAAAATTAAAGGATTTAAAATCTCAATTCAGCAATGATTCTAGGTATGTAACAATGAAACACTCAGCAGAAGAATACCAAGAAAGGTAAAACTCGATTAGAATTGATTTTAAAGGTCTGAAGTGTTTATGGATTATGGGTGTAGAGTTATTACCCAACAGCTACAGCACTGAAGGTTAATTACTTTTTTGAATGTACTCTTTTCATATTGAAAGTAATACGCGAATGAAGTAACTAATTAAAATGTTCTTTACTGTATATATTATTTAAGATTTTTAATTATATAATATTAAACTTTCAAATTCATGGTGATCTCAGTTTGAAATTAGCTTTAATAAACTAATTCTTTTTCTTCTGTACTTCCAAAGAATAAATAAATCTGAAAAAAATTAAAAATTGGAAAATTCTCTTTCTAAGTCATTTTTATTTGTACATTATTTATTGAAGTGTTTTGAAAATGGTATCTACAAACTACAACTGCAACATGGATGTTAAATTTTAAAAAAATGGAATTCTAAAAAAAATCTGCATTTGCTTTTCAATTCCTCAACCACATTTTTTGACTTTATTTCTGCATGACACAAAACAATCTGGCATCGATTTTATTGAAAAGTTGCAAACCAACAAAAGAATTCCTGACGAAAATTAAGGGGGCCATTCTTCTTCCAGTAAAAATAACGATGGCGTGAGTGGTTGTGGTAAGTAAAAGGGTTTTGCAGAGAATACATCATTAATTTAGTACAAAAGAAGAACAGGGGCGCTTTGTATGTTATCTGTTGTCGATATATCATTGGAGGAGGAAAATAAAATGGTATTGTAAGCTTGTTTTCTTTTTGCCGTAGCATACGCTTTAAAAGTTGGCATTTTTTCAAAACTTATTTTTAGTGAAGCAGAAAACTTTGATTTTATCAATGAATAGATGAAATATTCAAAAGTGTTGCATACAAATTAAAAATAGTAGCACTTTTTCAAATATAAATCTGAGTTGTTGGATAAGAATATATGGACTCGTTTTTTTCTGCTTATTTCAGAAACATTTAAATTACGAGAACTGAGATGTCTTCGATGAGGAAAAATGAGCTCATTTTGAGCCGAATTTAAGCAATCCTCACTTTTCATTAAATTATAAGCAATATATATCCATTTTTAACATTGAGATATCAGTGCATTTGTGCACATACGTTTATTTAAAGTAATTCATATTTATCAACAGAAACAGTTATGTCCCAGCAATTAATAGTCAATACTTGTATTTATACTTACAAGTCATATATTTGCAATTAAGTACATTTTTAAAAAAATCTGTTGTCTTTAAATCTTTAAAAATCTGAGGAATACTTATACATATAACATTACATACACTAATCATAATTATAATTTCGAAAATTAAATTTAAAAAAGTTCATTTCTTAAAAATTTTATGGTTCAAATTTCTTTTTTTGAAAAATTTGAGCAATAATAGTGTTTGCTCAAATATAGAGAAATGCTTCAAATTTGTGAGTATACATTAGAAAAATAAGTTAGTTTCCTTGTATATTAAATAACCGTATTTTATTATATGCAAAATATGATCAATATGGAATGAAGTAGATTTTGAGGAAAGTGTTCCAGAATCCAAAAATACACGTTATGAAAAAAATGCAAATGCGTATATTCTCTATGACGCGAGTTTATAATTTTAAAATTAAATTTACTAACATTCTATTTATAAAACTTTCTTATGAGAATTTTCTGCAATTGTAGTTCACAGGATATTATGTATCACAATTGTTACGTTACGGCATAAATTAGAAAAGATATTGATTCACCAACTAAATTTTTTATAAAAACCTTCTGTGCCTGAATAAACACAAATTTAAAACATAAATAATTTAAGTCATAATTAAGAAATATTGGATTTAAGATATCCAACAAAATTTTTAAACATAAACGTTATTCCTTAAATAAGAAATAATGGATTCTAAATATTCAAATGATGAACTCGAAAAATTAAACCTATGCGTTTATTGGCATATATTTAAAAAGAAAAACTTAAATTGCATTTAATGCCTAAAATAGTATTTTTCGTTTATAGATATTTTTCGATAAACATGTATTAAGAATGCGGAATAATAAGAATGTTCTCTGGATTATCTAATTTAATCAAACAACTTTTCTTGTTTTTTAAGATCTTTAATTAACATTTGTTTATTTCACTCCCCATATATCTATTTTAATCCATATGATCAGTTATTCATACACCACAAATCCCTTTACGTAATGCTTCCTCTTTAGACTATTCCAGAATAAATGCTCGGAAAATAAATTAAGGTTCTTAAGGTTAATTACAAGTTGGTTAATTAAACATCCATCGGTGCAGCTGCAAAATAAACAGCTGAACTTAATTAGGAATTGTTTTAAATGATTATTTAAATACAGGATATGCAATAGCAATGAGAAATTGCACTTCAAATTTCGGAACTTTTTAAACCTACTTATTCTTTGAAAAGCAACTTCATTTGCCTAATATATAATAAATACACATTTTAACAAAAATATTTTATTTTTCGTGGGAGAACAGCACTGGTTGTTAATTATTTATCAACTCCTCTAATTGTTCAGAACAAAATTGAAAATGTAAGTAAATATAATGATATTTAATATCACTTCACTCTACAGTTAGAAGAACAAAGCAAGTGTATTTTTATGGAAACGATAACCTAGTGTTAAATGTTTCATAATATGGTGTTTTTAATTTCAGATGCTTTTATAAATTTAAATATATTCAAAAAAATATTTAAGATGAACGTCAATTTAAGGAAAACCAGAAAATCTGTATAAAAGATAAGAAATGCTTGTTAACTAATTCAGTGTTTTTGAAAAACTTCTGAAAAGTAAAAATTAAAATTTTTCTACATACAAAATTTAATCACGAACATACTAATTTGATGAAGACATTTCCTCATATGTTAGAAATTGTTCGAGTGAGTTCCTATATCTATATTATGTATATATATATATATATATATCCTGTGTATATAACATATTTACTTTAGAATTAGCAACTTCTTCAATTTGGCATGATTATGGCTAAGGATGATAACTATTGCACGCCCATTTATTTCAAAATATACAACATTGTAAATTACACATTACTGCCATTTTATTAATATATTTCTATGAAAATAGAATTAATATATTTTTTATTTCTACTAATCTTAAAAAATGTTCTCTCAATATTTTGCAATTAAATGATATTGTTTCATCAAAATAAAATAATTTCAACAGTACTTTTGCAATATGAATAAAAAAATTGATTCCGATTGCAATAAATAAAATGACCGACAGATTGCCAGCCGGTTGTGTAAGACAATGGGTTAAACTGCTATGTTATTCATTCTTCTTAAATCATACAAATCTCTTTGAATCTTTTATATCATCAGAATACATTTTCACACTGGACATCAAATCCAAACTGCTTGAAGTTTAAAAAAAATGAATAGTTTTGCACTTGCTTTATGCTTAAAGAAAATATAGTCAAGTATTCAAATAATTGTCAAATTAATGTAAAAATACATCAAATTAATACAAAATACAATACAACAAATCAAGTTTCTTATATTCTATATTGAACTGTTTTCAAAATGTGTACATAATATTCATTAGTACATTTGACATATTTTAAAATTTAAATTACTTATAAGCTTCAAGAATAGTTTCAATTAAATTTTACGATTTGATTCAGAAGTCCGCAAGATAAATAATTTATTATTTGTTAGAGTACTTTGAGTTACTTAACATAAAATTTTTCTTTTAGAAAATATAAGACTGCTTATAAAACAAACAGACAACCTTTATTATGCATGGATATATTTTAAGCTAAAATAAATAACCTAATTAAGGGCAATAGTATACATAACTGAATTCTTCATGCAATTGATTATCCTTTCTATACAAATATACAAACCCCATCTAGTAATAATGGAAAGAATATATATATATATATATATAATATGATGTTTTGTTTAATTATGTTTCCACTAGAATAAACTGAATTAAAAGATAAAATGTATGCTATCTAATGTTTTCACATTGAAATGTCTGTAGTAAAATAATACAACGCCCTAAACTTGCCGGCGAAATCATATTCTTCCATAAATCGATATAACTTTTGAGAAGTTCATTTAAGTATCCTTTCTGATATTTCAAAGTTTCGTAATTCAATTAGTTATAGAAAGTGTTTAAAGAAGTTTGAGAAATACGAAGGGGTTCATTTTAAGAATCTTCAAGAATGTGTATTCTCCTTTCATATGTATTCTACATATTTTTGAAAAATAATAAATACTAAATTTCTAAATAAATACATTTATAAGAAAATACTTGAAGATCATATTAGATGGAACAAGAGTATTCTTTCAATAGATTGTATTTTGCAGTTTAAATATAAATTTGGTAGAAAATGCAAAATAATAACAATAATAATGTTAATCATAGAAACGCATACAAATTATTGTATCCTTTTAAGTACTTTCTATTACGCAACACATTTTTTTAGTTCAAAAGTAACATTTTACGCAAGAGGATATAAACAATTCTAGGGCTGATCGAAGAAGACCATATAACTCAGAGAATGCTCTTATATTCGCCTTTATGTTTTATATAGTCAATTCACAATTCGATACTCATTATTGGACCACTGGAATGAGTGTACTGGTCTGTAAGCATCTTATGGAACGCCCCCACTCCAAACCTTTGGTGTTAAAATGTCATTGCCCCACTTCAGTCTCTTCCTTACCACTTAATCTTTATCTTGAATTTCAACTTGGGAAATAAGAAATAATCCTGGGGCAATACTGGGGAATACGAGCACACAATCTGCTCTCTCTTTAAACTACGCTGCACCAGGATAGACTCGGGCGTCAGAGCGTTGTTTTGTAAGAGGAACCGAATTCCACTGCCCAACAAACCAACCTTCATATGTCGCATCGTTTCAAAGACCTTTATAAAAATTATTTGTGGAATACCCCAAACGTAGTGAAAATATGATTATGAAATTTTAATATACAGGCCGAACAGTTTCACTTTTTCGACTGATACATGGACTCTGAATTTTCATCGTCTTCGATCGAATTTCCTACTATCTTAAACTTTAAAAATCTTTCAAATACCGAGAATTACTCCTAACATCGTCACCTTGTGCATATTTAATTACTTCATATGTTTCTGTACCTAGGTTTCCAATTTAAAACAAAATTTGATGCTCACTCGCGGCTTCCTTTTTTTAATGACATTGATACACGCTTTATGCAAAAGAAAGGTAAAAGTCAAAACTTGACACAATGAATGGACCGACTTGATACGTATAGCTAAAGAAAGGTCTTTTCTACATCCCCTCAATTTCTTACCGATAGCACCATTTTCACTTTTTCATGGACAGGAGTCCAGGAACCGTTTGAATGCTTTGTGTGTATATATAGAGATCATTACAATTTTCGATTTAGATGCTATGTAAGAACAACATCGAAAACAATGTCGAAAACAATGGAAAAAAATTTAAACTTGGAAACTATTAGTAAAATGATTTTCGAACAAAAAACAATGTATAAAAACATAATAAGTATTCTTTTTTCAAAAAATTCCTTTGTCTTTCTTTCATTCTGAAACAAAGGATCTACAAAAAATATATTTCAAAAATACGTTTTTACAGTCATTGAATGACTTTATACTTCAACTTATGCACTATTCCAAAAAAAAATTTTATGTTTTCTGTTTTAAAGAAATGAGTTTCTGGAAATAAAAAAAGGACATTTATAGCGTACTATTTCTTCAAAATTATATTTAGTTTGTCCTTACACTTTCACTTTCGTGTTTACTCAGAGGAAATCGAAGAAAATAATTTCATTTTAAACTATGCTATGAAACTAATTTTTAAAACATATGCGTATAAGCAAACTTAGTCAATCGTAGTTTTATTTTATTGACTAAGTTATTTAGTAGTTTATTTTATTAGGAAGTAAATAAAAATTTTGAGTCATTTTGTTCATTCAAGAACGAATTATTTTTAT
>BMAW01124596.1:539830-571517 GCA_019974015.1 Nephila pilipes
TCAAGAACGAATTATTTTATTTCTTTAAATAAGCACACACACATATACATATACATGTTATAAAGAAGTGAAACTTTATAGATGAGTGTGATATATTCATACCCATAAGTTTTGATTATTTTACTTAGGGAACATAGAAGAAAATAGTCCTGATATTTATTATTCTTTGTATATAAACACAAGAAGCTATAGAACCCCCATGAAATTCTATTTTATAAGAATTAATATTTTGATATTTAATCCAAATACATGAATGTGTTGATGCTAAAATCTTTTAATGCTCTAAAGAACAGTGAATGTAATTTATTGTTACTTGTTTCAGATGAATGTGTTAGTAAAAGCATTCAGTTAGATCAAATATTATTTTCATTGTCTTTATACGAATGGATAAATGTATGAATTGTAATTTCTATGGTTTTACCTTTTAAGTACTTATACATATTTCGTTTAGATTCCAAAATAGTTACTGAAGAAAATAACTACTAGACTATATTTAGAAGCGTTAAAAGACTAGTTTTGTAAAATTATGTTGATAGTAAAATATTTAAAAGATGGATATCCATAAATGGTCTACATATTTTAATCTTCCTTTCTAAGGTATTTTTATTTTTGTTAACCGAAGCTCATAAAATGATTCTTATTGATGACAATTGTTTTAAAACTATAGCAATAAAATATTCATTGTAATACCCCATCCAGTATTTTGTGACACAAATACTTCGAATGTGTAACAACAATAAATGGTAAAAACATTATAGGTTCTCCAATAGTTTGATTTATAATTATTGGTAAACAGAACTTTTCCATCTTCGTCATTTTATTTTCAGTTATAATATATATATATAATTTTGTCTAAGAATCTAACTCCTTTAATTTGGAAAAATTGATGTAGATACGTTCTTATGTTTCTATTTTTGTAAATTTGTAAGATGAAGTGAAAGGACAAAATACATTTCACATATAATTGTCTTGTTTTTCTTTAGTTTTCTTAATGTAACTATTAATTTGATAAGAAAATAACTTGTTTTGAAGCTACTAACTCACTGAAATTGATGAAACATATTTCTAAATTATTTTTAAATATTTTATTATTATTTGATGAAACAATTTTCAAAAATTTCCATTCTGTTTATCATCTTTACAGATAGAATTTTCGAACTCTAAAAGTATCTTATACTTATAGCTCATATGTAATACAAACAAAACTTGTTTTTAAGTATATTTATGTATTACTTTTAAGATATTCAAATCCATCCTGAGTAATCCTTATTTGCACAGTTATTAGTTACATTTTATGAAGATTATGACTCAAAATTAGAATAAATTGTCACACAAATTTTCATTTGTTAAATAAAGTTTATTAAATTGAGAAGTCAAAGGAAAAATTTAATGATTTTTCACAATGCGCACAAATCTTCTGCACAATATTCTAGAGAATAAATCTTTTTCCAATTTATACAAAATATGTTTTTGACAATGGGAAAATCATTGAATTAATTTAAATATTTAAGGTAAAAGATTAGAGCTAATCGCGATAATTTAAAGAAATTGTTTGTATTTTGTAGGTCATGTCTACTGTACAAAAACACTATAAATAAAAACAAGCATGTTCTAAAATAAATCTTAATTTCTTTGACATACAAAATATGAATTATTGATTATTGTTGGATGAACACATTACATTGCTTGTCATTGTATATAATAGCCAGAGAAACATTTTAATCTCTATAAAACATTTAAAATCCATAAATACATCTTTATATAAACTGAATAACAGCCAAGTAGAACCGAGGTTCATGATTCAACAAAACAATTTTGTATTCCCAATCATAACACAGTATTGAAATTTTCATTGGTATTCTGAATTTTGCCATGAGATTATTTTATAAGCAACAGTATATTTCATGTAGTTATATGGATGGCTCAACAACGTTTATTAGATTCTGAAGAACCCCTATACTATTTTCGCTTTTTCAAAGCATTAACTCCCTGAGATTTGCAACCGTCCATACCTTTAGACACTGTCCAGACATTGGTTTCTCCAACAATAGAGGGAAATGCAGTACTTCTTATATTTAGTATATTTCCTATATAAAACCCAGCTATCATTCATAATTTAGTAATTTACTAACAAAATTATTTGTCAGGTTTCATTGCCGCTGTCTTTTTGTATCGATTTCAATTTCTGAAAATCTATTCTTACTAAGAATGTGTCCAACACAGTGTAATTGTTTGACAGATTTCTGGCATAAGTATTTGAATTATAATGAAACCTCTTGAGTCATTGTTATAATAGTAATAAGAGCAACGAATAGCAAGTAACTAAGAAAATTGAAATATAAAATATACATAGAATACTTCTATATTATACGATTATCCAATATGGCAATAAAATTATTTGATTTATGCTAGATACTATTTTTATGCATTTTATACTTATTTCGAATTTTACAGAGTTGTGTCAAGATTCAAAATTAAAACCATTTTCTATGACTACTGAAATCACATTCACAAATAAAGTATAACAATGACTAGCATCAACCTTTGCCATATTCCATTGAGACAACACTCATTCTATAACCTTTATTTACAGATTCTTATTTTTCACCATTGCTTCTATGGTTAATTTCGTTGAACATCTAGCAACAGACGCAGAAGCTTGAAGCAAGAATATATTTTGTCTAAATGACACAGTTGACAAAAATATATTCAGAGTTATAGAACGTTCTTTTCCAAAGAATGGAAAGAAATACGCAATTCTAATGTTACTTCATTATTTATGTTCGTTTTAGATAAACAAATTGCAAAAGAGAAAAGATACTTGTGTCATATTGTAAAGATGGGTTTGAAACTAGACCAAACTTTGAATCTTCTTTGCATTATGAATATATATATATATGAATCTTCTTTGAGCAGCACAACAAAATTTTAAAACTGCAAATTATCACTACAGTTACAATTCAATACGAGAATTTGAAATTCATCTTATGATCATCAGTTAAAATATTTGTCAAGTTTCTGAAGATTTTAAATTTGTTGTATGAGTCAACGTTTTAGATGAAGTGTACAAATATAACGAAATTTTATTTTCGTAGATTGATTAACTTCATTTCCCATTTTAAATATCAAAACGAAAACTAATGTTTAGATTGCCATTTTAAAATAATGATTATTTTATGATTAATTTTAATACAAAAGATTATTTTATGAAGAAAACATATACAGGGTACAAGATAGCTGTCAGACAGACTTCATTTTCTCTACCTGAGTTGTAAACATACGATATTTCCAGAAGCTTCATCTTCTTTCGCAAAGATTAACGAAAGGTTAACAAATTTTTCTGACATGTTCATTATATATTTCAACCAACATTTCAGTATAAATATCTACACTTTACTGTATAGCTGTTTTAGAAAGTTAATGAGTTTAGTTTACAATTCAAATAAGAATATATAAATTGGCAAAATCCTCTACTAAAAATAGTCGTTCGTTAATTTGAAATACATTCAGTTTGTGAGGCTAAATGACATTAATAATAATGGTATTATTTCATTTTGATTTCAGAACACATTTATATATTTAAGTTGGTTATTTTATATGCACAAAGCTAAAAATAGTTTCGTATTAATTAGTAATTAGAGTCAGTTTTCGAAAAGTTTCATGCAAATGCAATACAACTTAAGCTTTGAGAGGGTGATCTTTTAATCACTTCAACTCCTGTCTCGAATCCCACCTCGCCTAATCAATATCTGGGTGTCCGGAAAACCTTAATGCAATGCTAATAACGACCCACCTCCCCACAAACCTCTTACATTCTCCTCAAAATATGCAAAATTCCTAGCCTTCCGACACATCTCTTTACTTCCGAACGCGCCAACTCTTTATCCCAAAACAAAAGCCTAATCTTTGCAACAGAAACGTCATCTCAAATATCAAAACCCAAGTTACATAAAACGCAACATCCTCACATGTCATCGATTACAGCTCATCAAGTCAAATCACACAAATCTGTTCTTTAATTATTACATACGTTAATACGTTATTAATCACATATTGTTGAAATACAACACATGTTATTATTCACACATACATACATTCACATATTATTAAACATACATATTATTAAGTTATTATTCAATAATATTAATATTGGTCTATACATATTGTTATTCACACATATTAATCAATACACATGTTGTTAAAGAATTCATTATTGGCTACGTAACATACGTACGTCATTGGTTGTATTAATATTAATATTGGTTGCCATGCCATATTGTTATTACAATCAAGGAATATTGGCTATTGCCATTAACATACAATTATTGGCACATATGTATCACATACAGCTGACACATATCATAATACATGGTTGCTGCAATTGATGGTTGACATAATGAATATTAATATTGAACATTGTACAATTTGCATGGCTATTGCTGGTTGGCTAATATCAGATGTAATTGGCTGGTTGGCTGGTTATTATTAACATACAATACATAACACATATGAATATAGAGTTGTTGGTTACGCCACCATATTGTTAATACGTTTATCAATAAGCCAACATGGCTATTGTTGGTTGGCTGACAATTACGTAATACAACACAATATCATTACCACACAATACGCAATATTGGCTGGTTGGCTGGCTGCACTATTAATAAATATTTGAGTTGCCACTCAATACATGTATTGCTGGCTTAACACAATATTGTTACGACCATACATTATTACAATACAATAAGCCAACATGGCACAACATTATTACGGAACACGCTGGCCATTACGGTTATTATGTTGGCGTAAATCGGTTATTACGAAACATTACGTAATTACGTTTATTGTTGACACCGATACAACAACGGTTGTATTATCATTGTTGATGTAATTGGCTACGCACACATAACATACACAAACAATACACATACGCACACATAACATACATTGTTAGCTGGAGCATATTAGTTATTATACATCAGATATTGAATATTGCTAATATTGCTGGTTATTAGTTGGTTGGCTATTGGTTATTGGTTATTATATAAACAATATACACAATATTGCTGTTACATATATTATTGGCTGACATATGTTATTATAGTTGATGATATTGAAGAGTTGGTTGGTTATTGGTTGGCTAACATACATGTCATTGGCTGTCAATACATACATTGTTGAGAAGAATATTATTGGCCATATTGCCAACACATACAATATTGCTGGTTAACATAATATTATTGGTTATTGGCCAATACAATACGGGCCATTGTTGCTGAACACATATTACGCCATTACAATATTGGTTGCCACAAACAATTATTGGCTGAAACATAGTTGCTGAACATATAATATAATATAATATATATAATATATATAATATATATTGTATATTATAAGGGTATATATATAATATACATAATATATATTATTATATATATAATATACATATAATATATACAGCAGTAATATGGAGTATATATGTTGGCATATAATATATACACCAGCCAAAAATGTACTTACTTTTACTTCATCATCGTTTAACACAACAATCAGTTTTACATGTTATGCAATAATCAAGTATAAAATTGCATACTGCAAATGTACGTTACTTACGAAGCTAAGTTATAAATTATTTTATTTTATTTTAAAAAGCAATTTACCCTGCATCTTTGATTACCAATGCCAGCTTGAATAAAGTGAGAGGTTTACACTCATTTCGAGTGTCGTAAAATAAGTTCAGCTTTTATTTAAGACGGTGTAGGTAGTAACCTTGTAATCCTTAGTTTTATGAGGTGTTGCACTCTCAGATGTTAAAATCAGTGGACCATTTTTCATGGGATACCCTCATGCATGGACCCTCTGAATTTGTTTCATAAAGAGCTCTTCTTCTGGGCTAAATAAGGGTGCCTTCCTCGAGTGTTGAAAACATATGTGCGTTCGGTCGAACCAAAAAGTACATTGGGGTTGGTTGATTGACATCATTTCTCTTATTGTTTCCTGCGTCACTGCAGTTTGCACTTCCAAGGTGCCCAACATTGGGTGAGTTGCAGAGAGATCACTGAGCAATATTCAGTATGTAAGTTGCAGCCTATTGGGGCTCAGTTAGTCATGGCTTAAGCCACAATACCTCCTCGAGTGAGATGAGAAGCACTCTAAATAATGGGAACCTCTCAACTGCTGAAAATTAGAAAACGAAAGTCCACGTCTGAAGTCCCAGTCTCTAAAGCTCTGTGGAACAGACTCGGTCCTAAGCTTGGAAAGGGGTACATGTCCATGCTGTCAGTGGTCCACAGGCACCACGGTTACCAACATTGAGAATCTAACTCAGGTACTTGAAATGGGACATATATGTGTGAGCAAACAAGTTGTATACTGCATTTTGCAAAGTTGAGTTCAAATTAAGGCATGGAGCAGACTAGTCCCATTTGACTATTGATATTGTAGCACCGCAGCCATATGTTGAAATTTTGGTCAGTTGGATAATATCATTCAAAACCTTATGTGCTCATTTGTGAGAAGAGGAGGGAAGAGTGTCCAAATAGTGCATTTTTAACTTTTCGAAACGTTTTTAGGTATGTAAATAAGGGGTCACACATTCGTTGTGTTGATTTTAATGGAAAATTTTAACAATGACGCAGATTGAAGATCAAATATTTAGATATATAACATTTTGATTCATTTATATCATCAGAACTTCTAAGTGTTTGCATGAACAGAATGCGTACGAAATGTACAAAATTATTTAAGAAACACCAATATCGAGTTACAAGCTCATTTTCATGAAAAAAAGCTATCTTATTGAAAAAAAGTAATGAAGAGTACAGATTTTTTTTTCAATGAGACTACACCTCTACCCTCCCCATCGTGTAAGCGGAATTGAGTGCCACATTAAAACTGTCTAGAGCTTGAGCCCGCCATGGTATGTGTTAAAGTTTAAATGCGGCCAGTTCAAATCGATTGCAGAAATTTTACAAAATTTGAGGTCCGAATCGCTAATCATGCTATTATTGGTTTCTAGAATGACTGATATGAATAAATCTAACACTCAACCAAAATGAAAATCTTCAATTTTTTTAAATTCGCAATTTAGTTAACTTTCTTTGAGAATTGAACATTATGCATCAAAGCTTAAAATATAATATTATTAATATAATATAATATATATATATAATGTATATATATATAATTTAATTGATTTAACGTTAGTGGGTTTTTTTATAGTTTAGTGTTAATAAAATAGAGGGTTCTTCTGAAGTAGATATATTACTTATCAATTTGTAAAATTAACAATGAAATTATAAACAGACGTTCCCCAATAGAAAAAATTCCATTTGATTTCATAAGGTGCATTTTATACTGGTACTCTTTCCAACAGTCCACGCAACCCGTATTATTGATATTTTTGCACACATATATAAGTGAGTGAATATGGAGAATGTGTCAAAGGAGTCGATGTGGCTATATTTGCAAACAGTTTTAACTGTGGTCTCGCGTGAACAATTGAAAATAAAGACTAATTGGCTGAGAGGAGGGCCGAAAATAAGAAAATATCGCATACGGTAACCGCTAGGGGTCATCCACCCGCTTACAAAGACAGTAAAACTATAGAGAAAGAAAAAAGATCACCAGAGGTCGTCAGTCATTGATGCCTACTTACTAAAGAAGGCAAGTATCTGAGGTTCTATTATTCCAGAGCAGAGTGCCCAGTTATATATTACTCAGGTATTTTTCACCATTTAGAAATAGGTTCTTTCTCTTTACAGTGAAAATAGCTTTCTTCTAATAAATACGTTTCAGGTATGGAACAAAATCTTGACAAATGAAGAAAATTTATATACATAAATTTAAAACATTTAAATATTTATTTAATTAAAATTATGTATTGTGAGGGAATATATATTCAAGATGTTATGAAACAGTACGCGACAGAAGAATGTAAATGCAACTAGGCTATCAATTGTCATCTCATAATTATTTATGGTTACTACATGGATCATCTTCTTAAACGGATATGCTCTTAGAATACAGATATCAATAATGGTATAAAAGTCCTCTTTTTCATCAGAAAGCTACTCAGTTACCTTGAGAATGATAGGAGTTACCTTTATCAAATTATCACCGAAGACTACGAAAGATCAGGGAAAACAACACTTAGCAAGAATATTTGCTGCTAATATTGAATAATACGGCTCGTATTAGCAATAGTAACCGAACGAAGCACAACAGCTTCGTAATGGCTTTTAATATATAAAATATTATCTTCTTATGCTTACTTCTTATCAAATAATTCACGTATATGGATGTCGTAAAATGCGTTATCTTGGGAAAGTAAAGATTTCAGCTATGATAATTTTATTCAAACTATCTCGAGATTCTCATGTTTTATTCATAAACCTACTATTTTAAAGTTTCTAAAGTTATTTTTCAGAAATATAAATGTTATTGTAAAAAAAGTTTCAACTTCATACTTTCCATTTTTCATAAAATAAGGAGATTCTAAAAGTTTTTTCCTCTACAGGCAAACTTTCACACAACTTTATAAAAATATGTTATATACTTTCAAATTATCTTATAATATACTTTCCAACTGTAAATTTCATAATATGTGACAAATATAGGGAAAATATGCTCGAAAATATAATACTTGAAGCATATAAATCAAATATTAATACGAAACCCTGTCAAGTATTGTGGGAGCGAATGTTAATGAACATAAACATCTTTTGATTCATTGTTTAACAACATCGCAATAAGAAGCTAAACACCAGGACTATTAATTGACGAACCTTGTAATTTTGACCCTCTCAGTTAAGTGATGATACCGGAGCTGGCACAACCACTCCAAATTTTTCCACAGCATGCCAATGACTTGAAGCTTTGACAGTTTTAAAGTGCTCCAAATCCACTAAGCGGTGGGCCCTTAATGATACCAGTGAATAACGCCGCCTGCGAGTTAATGGCCAGAACCACTAGGCTACCTTGGACATTACATAATATGTCATACATGTTTTACTCAAAATTAAAATAAGAGTTTAATGTTTCTTTTAATAAGTGGTAGAAATTAAACTTACTCTAATGTATAATATTGTTTTACTTTTTGTATGCTAATGTGTAATTGATTTGAAGGTAATTCTTAATCAAAACAACAAATGAGAAAATAATATTATAATGAATTACGCGTATATACCGGGTATGCACATAAATTATAGAAGGAGTCTCCATACGTCAAACCGTATAGTTAAAAAAACATAAACATCTTTTTTATACATATTTGTAAATTACAACGGCAAATTTTATACATATTTGTAAATTACAACGAATAAATGTTTGTTCTATTAAAATAAAGTTACATCTGAAGAAAGCAACTTAAAAAGTTATTCATTGAATAATAATTATCTTAACATTTTTCAAAATATTATTAATGAATCATAAGCTTAAAGGGAGTTAGATTCAAGCTGCATATCTTGACATGTAACACGCAGCTCACTCCTGTTCAGTCGTCATTGTGAATTTTCATGACTTAACATTCCACAATGCGTCGCCGATAGAGTTGCCGCATAAACTTGTGGATTAGGGTTATTTGGCGAGAAAGGTTATCATTGGGGGGGAATTTACTTAAATGGATAAATGAAGTAAAAAACTGCTGTGTATATTCCATAAATTATGAAAATCACGAAATTAGTGATCAAAATATTACGTCAAGAATATAATATAACTGAGCCACAGTAAACAATACATAATAAAGTTTAAAATAAAATGAAAATTAAACACCAGGTGTTTATGGTGTTTTAGAAATTATAACACGTACAAAATTAATTAATTGAACATGTAAGCTTAGTATACGTAAAGTGTTTTGATTTGAAGTGTGATCAATTCTACAACTTGGCATGGAGTATGCAACCCCTGTGTGTGCTGTATTCACTCACCTGTGTAGACGACACAGTGATATGAGATATTGTCAGTTATGAGATATATTATTTCTCCGAGAAGAGAGAGCCATTGCTCTAGCAAAGCGATTGAAAAACATGGCAAAAGTCTGAAGAGGACGTTTGATGACAAAAGCATGACTTTCTATAATTTTCTAAACATACTCGTTCTGATTAAGATATGGTAATCTAGCTGGCTATCTCATACGCTAATAAATTGATGAAAATGATCTTTAATGTTATGCTGTCGTTCTATGCGAGGGAATTATTACCTAATGTGGTAGTATAGGGCACATAAACATTGATGATGTCTCTCTAGAGACATAAGCATTCACAGTTCTACGACATGGAGACCTGTATGCCTCCCCCCCAAGAGATACCACTCAAACACAGATACTGCTTCCTCCGTATGAATTTTTTTCACTGATGTTTGATAGATGATAATGTTTTCTCTGTTCTCCCCAAATTAAATAACGCCTATTATTGCTTTGGGTGGTTAAGATTCTGGTTTTGGCTTTATGCATTCGTGCACATAACCGTAAATATCAGTTTTCCTAGTCCTAGTCCTAATCCATAACCGTAAATATCAGTTTTCTAGGCGCAAGTCCTAGAACTTAACAGTCCTTGGGTCAATTGTTTGAGTGACAAATCAGTATTTTGAAATTGTTTCCAAAGACTATGAATCACAAAAGTTTAACCTTTTGCCAACTGGCCACCTCTATCTGAGATTCACCGGCTTCCGAATTGCTCTCCACTTCAGTACTTCGAGCAAATGATGATCGTAATAAATTGATTGAAGATCATTGCAATAAATTGGATATCCCAAATTTCATATCTCACTATCACAATGATATTTGCAGCTTCACTGTCTAGCATGCTTTTTTCTGCTCCTCAAAGAAAAAATTTGATTTGAAAGATACATTTGATTGTAGTACCAATATTTTTGCTTATCGCTGTTTTACTCAACACTCTTTTTACTAAAGAACATATTATAATTTTATAAGGATGGTATATTTTTGAAAGAGTTATTCCATTTGTACGATTTTTCCTTACTTCTTATGAATTATGTCTGCTTAGAAGAGTGAAATTTCAGCTTAAGTGCTTTCCTCATCAATAATAATCCTTTTTCAGCATTAGAGCAAACTTACATTAAAAATATTAATTTTATGTTCTAAAAGAATATGGGATGCCTTAAGTATATTTCGAAATATGGTTTTAGAAATTTTTTAATCAAGTAACTATGGGATTTTGTGTCAAGATTACTACAAATATTCTCTCCGCTCCCCTCTTGAAGAAAGCAGTGGTTACAGAGTAATTAAAGTAACGATCTTGAGAATTACTTTCTTCGAGTTGTGCGTTCGAATCCGATTGCCTCTAAAGATCAGCCGTGTAATAGAGTTGATGCATGTTAAAACTCTACTGACTTCAAGACTTCCCGCAAACGAGGTTTGGACGTTTATAGAGAGGGATTGTAATTCAGTTTTTTTTCCATTTGACTGAGGTTATAAATTAAAAGATCCGTCGCCAATAGCATTCGGGTTGCTTCTCATTGCGACGTTAGTTAACAATCAAACATATCACAGTCGTCTCTTAGATTTTCTTAAAAAGGAATACATTAAGAAATATAATTTGTGAATGGAAAATTTTCAAGCTATTACGTCTCTTAAAGAAAACATGTATTATTTGTACATTTGTGGTAAATAAAATAGTTACACCAGTCCCTCATTATATAAATCGACAGACATCGCATAGCCTTATTAAATAGTCAATGATGTCATAAATTCCAATTGAAGTAACATTTGTATCATACATTCACTTTTTATTATTTTTCTTAACACATTACTTAAGATAATTCTCTGTCTCTCAAATAAATTTCTACGATTTTGAATCTCAGCTTAGGAATAACAATAAAGTTCTAGTTTACCAAATCACTCGCTACAAATGAGGCACTTCTCGAATACAACAAGTTTGACTCCTATTACCACTTATTCTAACAAGGAGTCACTTGTAACTGGTTTTAATCACATACTATCAATTACAGCAATTGATTCAAATTAATCTGCAACATCAAACGGCCCCTCTCTCTCATTATCATTAGTCCCCTAATCCAATAAATTATAATTAGCTGATGTATTACTAACCTTTATTCAATTCATTACATTTCTTATCTTCATCTAAATTGCGAAATCATGCTTTCTTTGATTGGAAAGTAATTGAAAATTTAAATTTAAAATCAGAAAAAGTAACCCTAAGTCTTAGTTAAGAGAGTTTCACTAATGACCCAACGTTACAAAATCTTTACGAGTGAAATACATAAGAGATCGGATGAATGAATATTATCTAGTCAGTGTATAGTATATTAAAAAAATCATATGACGCTTTTCTTCTCTTACTTGAACATAGAATTTGTTCTTCAAAAGTACGTTTTTCGAATATTACATTCTAGCAAAGATGAAAAAACTGTGTGTGAGTTTATCAACCATTAGACAAAATTTTAGTCAATATTAGCTTTTTAAAGAAAATTTTCAATTAAAATTATTGTTTGAATCGTGATTCGTGTTTACGTAACTTTTGATTCCTTTTAGAATAAGATGACCTGATTTTATTTGTAAAGATTTACAATATAATTTTTTCAAAAAACAAATAGTGAAAATCATTCAAAAGTAATTTATTGATTAGGCATTGTACCTCATGCCTTCATCATAGCTTATAGTTATTGAATGCAATCATGGAACATTGAATGTACTCTGTAAGACATTAAAATTGATTCATTATGAATGTAGTGTGCAAAAAACGTCAAGGTTGCTCGGTAAGTTTGCAACATGCTCGGATATGCAAATAATTAGCCTTTCTTATCATTTATGAACTACGCAGGTTGGAGTAACGAATTTTTCTATCTGTATAAAACGGAAGATTTTACAGCAGGTTTCTCAATCTGAAGTCACATTGGAATGATATTTATTTGTTTCAAGATTGTGTTATGTCTTGCCTTAGAAACAAAGATACTCACAAGCACGTGTTGGAAATTGAATGCGACAGGATCGTGGTATTTCGGGACTGATTTTGAATCAACACTACTATATTTCTGCTGTCGTTGGAAAATTTCTCATGACTACCGATGGTTCCAATAGGGACATACTGAAATCCACTCATGATTGACCACCTCTGTTTACTAGCTCCGTGAAGTCAGTCATATTGTCCGCTCTATATTTTGTTGTTGTGCAACCGTACTAATTACCTTGAATCAGGAATTTGATGTTATTCAGGACAAACATATCCCGCATGGATTGCACGATAACGTCATAAGAATCTGGAACTGGCACCTCGCCCATCAATTTTGCGAGGCCCTTTGACTCTGTAGCAGAAAGAGGCGCATCAGTAGTGCTAAATTGAATGATGAGCGTGAACACAGGAATGGCTTTACGCCGTAATATTCTGATTAATGGCTTTACGCCATCATATTCTGATGGATAGATTGCAAACGTTGTACTTAGAGCCAACACGAGTTCATAATTTTAAACGACGGTCAAGTGGTGAGAACGATCCCTGTAATAGCAACCAATCTTCTTAACTCCCGCACCCCGCCAAAAAGTAGATTTTAGGTTTCGGCATACTTAATTAGTATCCACTCCGTACATGATGGATCTTTAATTGCATGAGGACTCGAAACCATGACTCGATTGAAACAAAGTCTACCATGAGCTCAGGAACATGATCACTCAGCTCTCGTTGCTGTCGTTGAATCCTGGTTAAGCTTTAAGCTTGAACCATCATCACTAACTTGATAGGATAACGAACATTTCCAGCTGGCATTCTACATCCTTATACCTATACCATCCCTATAGAACCAGTACCTAGAATGAAGACACTAATTGTTGCTTGCTATGCACCTCTATAACCTCTTATTTACACTGCTGATACTTTGGACAGACACCATTACATTTCCAAGTACATGATCGTTCTTTTCCAGTGAGAACCTGGTCTTCCTCGATACACAGAGAGACTGACTGTGGAATTGAACAGCACGTCCTCCAGAATTCTTACCCATTAAATATATCAAGTGTTGTCAAATGACTGACACACCACCATTCGATTGATGAGCTCTGGAACATAGTTGAAGCTGCATGTGCTAGTATCTGCCATCCAAATTTTGACTCGATGGCCAATCTTATTATATCTATTATTATTGCCTCACACGGCTCTTCAGGTACTGAAATCTGTATACTGTAAATTTAATTACGTCTTCCACTCATCATATTGCATATGCATAATGAATAACGTTCTGTTTTTTTGCTTTCTTTGTGTGTAATATTTTTATTGTGCCACAGTGAAGTTATGTCAAAAATAATCATAGGTAAAGTTAGCAAGTAAATAATCAATAACTTAAAGTAATTAATTGTTGTAAGAATTAGAGGTAATCAAAAGCGCTTTATTTAATTAATTAAAATTCCTTTAAACTTAATAATTAATTAAAGTATGTTTTGAATGGCTGCTTTTTTTATTTAAGTACAAATATTTGAGTCTGAATTTAATGGTGAAAAATTTATTCCATTAAAAAATATATGCTTAATTTTTTTTATATTTGTTAGCCATCTTAGGGGCTATTATTTTAGGTCGATCAATTTTGGCATACCAGTACAATTTTCAATTTTTTATCGTTTGTTTCAATTTAGTTACATTTAGCTTAAATATATTCAATTTAATAATTTATCGTTTGTTTTAATTTTAAATGCATGTAGCTGATACAATATTCGATTTCATAATTTATCATTTGCTTTAATTTTAATTAAATATTGCTTAAATGTATTTAATTTAATAAGTTATCATTACCTTTAATTTTAATATCGGAAAAGTTTACTATTGTCTACTTCTCGATATTTCATTTACTTTAATTCTTATATTTAACTGAGTAATTTAATAATAATTATAAAAAGACACACCTTGGGTGGCTGAATCTGTTCTTTGCAATACTTTGTATAGAGCTTTCGATTGATTTTTATGATATATTTAGAATTGTTTTTTTTTTTATTTTTATTTCCGTAATCAATGAACGAATTTTTAATTAGAGAGGTCTGAAATGCAAATGCGTCATCTACATTTTATAATAGAAAAAAAATTTATTGTTTTTCATATTGATAATATATTTATATTTAAATAAGAATATTACCCTAGAAGTAAAACTTATTTGCATCTTAGAATATTCTTTTATAGTCGAAACATATTTTTACGTTTCTCTCCCAAATAATCTAATACATTATACTTTTTTTATATTCTTGGGGATTTTTCACTTTCAAATTCTAATTTAACACTTTTAAAGATTAAGCAAAGAAAAAAAGTAAATATTTTAAAATATTAAAATTAGTCGCAGATTTTATTTTTTTGTTTGGATTTAGGTACAGCTTTTAATCAGATCTGCTATTCTTAAGAATTTTTTAATAAATTTACTCTCAATGAATGAACTTTTAAGGTATTAGCCTACCTTAAAAATTATTTACTATACTTTCCTATTCAGTGGTAATTTATGGATAAATTACGGTAAACATAGAACTTCTGTTTACTTTTAAAAGTAATTTTTCATATAATTTTAAGAGAATGATTCGTTATTTAATGATGATAAAAACTTCTTACATTGATTTATTCGTGAATAAAACTCTCATTTATTTTGTCTATCATGTACGTTTTAGAAAAAAAGTGTTATTTTATTTAAACTACGTTGAATTGGTATGTTTAATTATGCGAAAATGGTGCAAAGGATTATATATTTTTAATCACAATTCTTAATAATTTTGATAATTAAAATAAAAGAATTGAGAAAAATATAATTTAAGAACTCTAAAATAATTTTATAAGTTATTTTAAAAATACGTATAAATGCATTAATATGGGGAGGGTTGCCATGTAAAATGCACTTTTATGTGATTCATACGTTTTTGAATGCTTTTTAATATGTTTGGTAACTTCTTAATTTATAGTTGAAAAATTTTAATTAACTTTTGACAATTTTATTTGTTACTTTTTGTTAAGTTTTTAAAAAAATTTGAAAGAATCTGTTCCACTCTTAGTCATTGTTAAACATGTGTATATGAATTTTAGACGTGCAACTGTGTAAATGTGTTTAACATTTACAAATGTATTTAACTAAGAGAAAATATGTCTAAATTTTATTTATTCTAAATGGTGCTATTTTTGGAATAGTCTTCCGTGAATATAATTCAATCTAGTAACAGGTTCTAAAATTAAATTACTTTTAGAACACATGTTCCGAAATCTTGTTTATTTCAAAATACATTCTCCTTAATTCTCCTACTTACAGAATATGTGTTCATATTTCCTATTACTTTTTTAATTCACTACAATACCTTATTATTTTTGAATAATATTCTATGAAATCAATTATGATTTTTATTTTAATAAATCATCAGTTTTGCATTATGTGTTCCACTAAAGGAATATTTTTTATAAAATAATTTTTTTTTTTCCAAAATACTTAAGTTGAGTCAAAAGAAAGCTGTATGATAAGCAATTATAATAAGTGACACAGTTAATAGAGTTTTGTATGGAATATATTACTGATGGAATAAGTTCGAAACATGTAATACCATTAATTATCCTGATAAACGTGAAATAATTCTCACCCGTAGTCTAAATTATGTATAGGACAAAAACTATTCTAAATATTATTCAGGCAGGAATTATAAGTCTAAATATAATGCAAGTTATTAAAATTCTTATGGCTTTGCACTTCCTTTTTTTAGCGCAAAACATCGTTTAAAAATTATGGTTATAAATAAATGTAAAAATATATAAAGACAATATAATCTTTAGAATTGATTGAATGAAATGAAAATTATATTTTCGTTCCATCTCGATGCCTTTGATAAATGTTTCCATATTAACCTCTCCGTTGTATTAATTCACTTAAAGTCATTATTTTCTTATGCTTTACTTAGAAACACCTTCATTTAATATGTTTTCTTGAGACAGCTCTTAAGTAAATGTTGGGCAATCTAAGGAAAGAAAATAATTAAGTAGAACATCTTTCACTCAAGTGAGAAAAATAAAAGAGCGCACTCTAAAATGTTTATAAGATCAAGGACAACAGTTTCAAAAATGTTGTTTTCATATGTTGGAACTTTTACCCTTCCTTAATTTCTTTCGAAAATTGTTTCGAGTTATGTTAAGATGTTTACCAGAGTCTGGAATGGAAATGCTTTATGTCATTTTGAAGAAACTTTTACTTTTGTGTAATTTAATTAGTTTAATGTTTAAAGAGAATCTTGAAGATACGAGTGTTTCGGATGAGAGAATATTTGAATGTTTATAGTGAAAATTTTGCATTTGTATTTTGTAAAATTGTTTACATTAATTTCTTCTTAAAACTAAGGTTGGCTTTTCTTTAAATGAAGATTATCAGAGTAAAGTAAAAATAAATATTATCTAGGAAGGGGTGGCTTTAAATAGTAACATTCTATTCTTTTCTTTAAAATTCGAGCAATTGAAAATTGTTTGGGGAAATTAGAAGAGATATTATGTGAAAAAAGAATTCGAAATTTAGATGTAAGAAAATATTTCTTACCTGTCATACAGACAGCTTTCATATTTCGTTTCTTGATTAAATCCAATTAAGTTCTCATTGAATGAACAGACTTGTTTGATATCTTTAAGTTAATTTATTTCTATAATGTAACAAAACTATCAACAAAAACGTATAATATAAAACATCGCAATTTAATTTCTATACATTCTATCTCCGTCATTCTTAGAGGAAGTAACCAGATTAACTGCTATAGATCTAGTGAGAGACTCGCATAGTAAGTAGTGTCTTCTATTCTTGCTAGTGTCGATACATACAATATCGTTTATTTTTTCTGCGTAGAAAAAAGCTGTCCTTGCCTCTCAAATCAATTCAATCACAAAAATAAGTAATCGGTATAAGCAATTATGGCAAGTTAATTTAGAACTTTGTTCATTATAATAATCAACATTCAAAAGCATTGTCATGCGAGTAGATTAATCCCTACTCGCATTCTAACTTGAAAACTAATGTAAAATAATACGTAACTCTTATTGTCCATTTCAGCCAGAGTAAATGATAATACTTGTACAGTGAACCCGACTCACTTCTTTATTCAGCATCCTTACTTCTCACTAAGTTTGAATTTTATTTATCTTTACCCTTAACAGCTTAGGCACAATTCTCTGTTGTAAACATCTTATTACTCTCTACATCACTAACTACTCTCGTTTAATTCCGTACAATTTTATAAATGCTACCTCACCAATCCTATTCACAAGACTTTAATACTTCTATATATTTACATAAGTCAAGTTTCCTTTACCAGAAATGTTATCAATACTATTCAGGTCAATACTATTATGAAAGCCCAAAGTATCAGTTGCAGGGAAATACGAGAGATAAACCCGTATACACTAATACTCCTCGAACTCTTCGGCCATTAATTTGTATTATACTTGAAATGAGGAACCATACACTCGTTTGGTTATACATTTGGGTTCGACCTAGTAACTTTTCGGTATAATCAAACACTTCCATAATCTAAAATTACAAACGTTAAGTCCCTAACTCAAATTCTATGCACAAATACATCAATTTTCAGTCAAATAAAACAGCCACAGCTTGTGATCCTGTAAAGTGGGACTATTTCCGATTGTATCTTCACTAGCTTCGGCAATTTTTTGGTATTTTGTGTGTGAATTGCATAAAATTAAAATGTCTTCCCAACCAGAATAAAATGTGATTTGGTAAATTGGATGAAGAGAAGGAGTGCAGTGAAATTTATAAGAGATAGTGATATATTAATAAAATAGAATTTAAAAGAAAGAGAATGGAGATTGTGAATGACAGTAGGCTGATAGTTAATAGTAAATTGGATTGAAGCATCATGTTCAATCTTTTGGATTGAAATGATACTTAGTCTAAGTCTAAGTACTAAGTTAATAGTTGGCTGTTTGCAAGAAGTGTTTCAATCATAATAAGTGATTTGGTGAACTGATTAATAGATTAATATCTAGGATTGAAGAATTAAGTGAGAGAGTGATTTTATCTAGTCTTTTGTAAATATTGAAGTATTTTGTCTTGCTGTTACGTATCTTCTTTTGGAGTCTAGTGCTTATTGACTCTTTAATTACACTGCAACATGGCTATCGAATTAAAGAAGGAAAAAAGAATATCGCAAGTCTAAAAACTTAATTATTAATATTATAAAATGAAATACTCTCTATAAGTTCACAGTCCCTCAACACGTCTACAAACAAATTTTACGTATATATTAACTATCGAACTTCAACGATGTTCCATTCCAAGCAAATGATTATGAAATTTCAGTAAATGGCCAACTTCTGCAAGGCATAGTTGGATTTTTGCACTAGAATATCAAATTACATTTCATATACTCATTAAGAACAAACCGGATACTAATCAAATCTTTTTTTCTCCTTCTTCCCTTCCATTAACTTCGACAGATCTTGTTTTCTGTTTTTCACTATTACTTCATTACACTATTTATATCTCAATAATTTGTGTAATAACGTTTCATTTCATTGGATCGAGATTTTATTTTTCGTAAATTAAATTATAGAGTCATCATCGGAAGGGCGGGAATAGCCCATCGTTACAGCCAGGATTCAAAATACTTGAAGTATATCATTGCACAATATTAATAATGGTTTTTACTCAAAATAACTTTTGCTAACTTATTCACTTTATATCATTTACGCAGAGAAGTCAAATTAGTTGAATATTTTTCTTACATTTTCCCCGAGGTTCTGAAAACAATTTGTGCACAAAACTTCTCACTTTTTACGAGGGATAAACTCTGCGGTGACCCATTCATAACTAAGTTAACAAAAGGATTTTTTCGAAATGTCTACTTCCTCCCTAACGAGTCTTTTACCTACCAAAAAAGGAGGAAGTGACTCTCATAAATCCAAAGAACTTTATCGTCGTTGCCAGTTCCTAAAGTTCTCTTTGCCTTTTTTTATTCATCTTACAAATCATTCTCTTCTTTCAGAAAGATTTATATGATTGTCGGAATCTTTTCTACCATTGTAACTACCAGAGAAGCTAAGCTAGGAGATAAATAGAGTTTTTTAAAAAATATTAAGAAATTATTTTGAAAAGAGTCTAGAAAGAGTTTCATAGTCTTTGTATTGTTCAAAAAAACATCAGACTGTACAACAACTATCACACTAATTTCGATTCACGATTTCTTTTTAATTCAGTATTTCTACATAATCCGTATTAGATTTGATTTGACATGTTGTAATAAAGTAATTAAACGCTTTAATGAAAGAATTTATATTTAAACATTCAAGTGCAATCGAATCACTTATGTGAATAATTTGTTTTATTCATATTGTAGAAAATGTGAATTGCTATAATTTAATTTCTAATTACTTATTTAATAGGAACATTATACACTGTTCAAATCGTTTACATAACAATAATGACTTCAAAAATAATTAGTAATTACAGTAATCATTAAAATAATATCAGTAATATTAAAATAAATGACTCAATTTGTAATTTTTATCTGACTATATTACACCAATTGAAATTTTATAACTATTATTAAAAATCTATATTATTACTATAAGAGTACTCTTCTCACTGCTTACTTAATCTTCTATTCAATTAACATTTATTAGAAATAATGATTCAGAAATGTACAACTGTTTCCTAAAAGAAACTATTTATGATATGTGTACAGATATTGCATATATATGTGCATAACAGATATAAAAAAATTAATTACTTAAAAATTATCGAGATATTTGGATAAAATTTATTGTGTAATAATTGACCTTTATTGTAAATTACATTTATTCATTTTGTTTTGTTCAAGAAAACCATAGATTGAGAAAAGTAACGCCTGCTTAGTAAACTTTAACTATTATCCCGAGTACTATACAGTTTTAATTATAACTAAAAATAATTTACATATAGAAACCTAAATTTTATTTATTATTCTTAAGACTTATCTACATAGTCAACTGCCAGAATTATACATTTTTCCCAGCATTTTCTGACTTTTGGAACACCGTCATTGTAGAATTCAGCAAATTGAACTTTTTATCTTCTGCGTACGGTGGTTATTTAAATTTATGGCCTCTTAAAACTAAATAAATCAAAACGAATAGAATAAATTTTTAACATTATGTGCACAAGAATTCATTCATATAAATAATAAATCTTAACCAGTTATCTATATACGAGGGATATCAGAAAAAATGTTTCAATTATTTCTTAGTAATAATTAAAACTTTACGATTCTCTTCCTGTGGGGACTGATTATCTAAGATAATCGGTTTAATAACATAAGCTAAACAGTGGTGTTATACACGTGTGGTAACAGTATTCTGATGTGTTAACTATAATCCTGTGACTATTGTTCTAGAAATCAGTTTTCCTTAATACTTTTTGAAACAAACTAATATATTTATATTGCCCATATCGTGAAAATCATGGCAGAAAAATTCTTCTTAGCCACCAAAGGTTCTATTGTTTTTTTTAATGTATATATTGGTCACCCACCACTTTTTAAAGTAAAATGTGAAATGCACGTGACTTTATTTAGGACAGAATTAATAACATGAAGCTAAAAATGCATTGAATATAATAATGTTTCGTGTGTTTTTTAATTTTAATTACATTTAGTTTAATAGTGATTAAAATTAGGGGTGAGCCTTTCACTTAACACTATTCAATTTAGTTGACATTTACACACACGTATAGCCCAAGTAATTGCTTTTAGTTTTGAATTTCCAGTCTAAAACAATTTAATAAATATAAGTAAGAAATACTAAATTAAGATTTATTTAAAGATTGACTAAAAATATAAAACTAATTTTTAAGCATGAATTAATGCATAATTTATAAAATATTTGGTGTTAATTCCCCTTTTGATATCATCTGTCAGTAGCCAAGTTACTCACTTTATCCGTAATTACTTAAATATCTTAAATAAGCGCCTCCAGCTTTTAGAGTAATGTATTAATTTATATGTAAAAATACTTTTATAACTTTTAGTCCATTTTTAAATAAAAGCTTTATTTAAAGTGTTATTACTTGTATTTTTATATGAAGAAATTCCATTTTATTATATGTTTGTAACATTTCTCATCTGCTTATCTTATCCATATTACTCGTAATGTGTTAGAACTTCCATCTAATGGCCATTCTGATTTGGAGAACATAATGTTAATTTTATGTAATAATCAACTACTATAATCAAAATTATACTATTTTATCTATTTAAATACAATATTTTATCTATTTGAAAGAGAGAAAAAAATAATAGAGATTCAAACTAAATTGCTTTTTTTCTCATATTTTTAAGAATTATTTTACCCTTATTTTTATAATTTTTGTGTGGGTTTTCCGGTCCTTGAAAATATACTAAAATATTTTCAAAAATTGGGCAGAAAATGCGAATCCGTAAAAAACCTTTTTAATGTTTTGCTCTTTCGGATGCATTTGTTTGCATTCAAATAGATTAAACAATACATATTTGAAGACGACTGTAGAAATTTGATAAGATTAACATTATGTTCACGAAATCAAAATAATTATTCATGAATCTTACATAAACCAGATAAAGCTTATAAAATTCTATACATATAATCTATAAGGCAAACGTTTTCCTCACTAAAATTCTGCCACTTTTAAGAGGTTACAAAATGGAAAATAGCTTAAAATAAGTTTCATAAGCGGCAGATTTTCTTTACAGCATGTATAAAATAAGTTGCATGTTGTTTTTTCCTTCAACTAACAATTCTGAAATTTTATGTGATATTGTTTGAATTGATTATATACTGCTGTTTGTAGAAAATGCAACACCATGAAAGAATCATCAGAATCAAATGAAATTTAATGCAGAAACGACTTGTACTGATACAAATAAATGATGAAATTTTCAAAACAAAAGAAACAAATTAAGCGTCCGAAATCAGTATTTGGTGCAGCCACCATGCGCTGCAATAAGTGCTGCTATACGACGTGGCATGGAGTCAAACAGATGTTGAATATCTGCTTGAGGAAGAGAATTCCATATCGCTTGTATGCGCAACCAAAGTTCGTCTTTGGAAACTGCAGGACGCGGATCACGAGCGAGACGCCGACCAACCATATCCCACACGTGCTCAATAGGCGACATATCCGGTGAATAAGCAGGCCAAGGAAGAAGTTGCATGCGTTGTGCTGAACAGAAGTCTCGAACAGTCCGCGCAACATGTGGGCGTGCATTATCCTGCTGAAAGATAGCTCCAGGGATGCCTTGAAGGAAAGGAACGACTTCGGGCTGTAGCACTTCACGGACGTACCTGTTGCTATTGAGATTAGCCTCAATTCGTATCAAATTGGATCGTCCATGATACGAAATCGCACCCCAGACCATAACTCCGGGTGTTCGACCACTATGTCGTTCAATAATACACTCAGGAAGGCAGCGTTGACCGGCATAACGTCTAACACGAACACGGCCATCATGGGTCCACAAATTGAAGCGTGATTCATCTGAAAAGACAACTTGGTGCCAATCAGCTCGCCTGTCTCTGTGCTCAAGAGCCCACTGCCGCCGCAGCCGTCGATGATTCGCCGTGAGGGGAATCCTGTATAAAGGCACCCTTGCACGCAATCCACGGCGCAGCAGACGACGACGAATTGACGAAGCCGACAATTGTACACCTGTAGCAGTAGACCAACGTGCTGCCAGCTGCCTGGAGGAAGCTGTGCGATCATTCACCGCCATGCGGAGCAGGTGTCGATCATCGCGCTCTGACGTCACCTTCTGTCGTCCAGTGCCTGTTTTTCGAGTTGTTCGGTGCTCGTCGGTCCACTGCTTCCAAACTCGCATCACTGTGGAACTGTTCCGCTGCATACGAGCTGCTATTGCGCGATAGGAAAATCCTCCTTCTCGAAGGCCGATTATCCTCCCTCGTTCAAACTCCGTAAGTTGCTTGAATTTCTTATTCTTCCGTCGTGGAGGCATACTCAGGTCTCACTAAACGTTTGCCACTAACAAATAATCATAGACTTTTTTCAACGTCCCGCTACAGCACTTTATTTATACGCTTTCAGCATCAATTCAGAGGGCGCTGCGCGCGCCGCGCACGCGCGATGGCTCTGAAACTTTATTAATTTGCATAATATCCTATAATTGACATTTGCTGCGAATTTCATTTGATTCTGATGATTCCTTCATGGTGTTGCATTTTCTACAAACAGCAGTTTATCTCACAATAAATGAAACTTGATTTATACACATATGATTAATATTATTGAAATAAAATGAAAATGTTTGAAAAATTGCATTTATAAAGCAGCGGAATTGGTTAGTGATTAAAGTAAGTCATTCGTATTTTAACTGCACTCAATACGAAACTTAGGAAAGTGAACGTAGAAAACATCTACGGAAGGTTAAGCGTTCAAATCCGATTGGTTTCAATAATACAAGTAATTAGGTACTACATTAAACACTAGAATAAGACGTGTATTAGGTTCATACACAGACTAGGGAATGAATTTTCATTATTTATAGATCTGAATAATCAACTTGGTTATCATCACTGTGTGAATTATGTTCTTTAGATTTTGATGACCATAATGTTTTTCCCGCCACTTCTAAGAAGAAGGTTGGTTGACCTTGAACGACTGCCCTAAAATTATCGGGGTTTAAAATTAATTATAAGAAAACCTTTATACTGAGAAGTGATGCAATATTATTAAATATTATTGTAAAGTGTAATTGTCTATTCAATGATTTGAAACATTCGATTTAATAGAGTACTTCCTCAGAACGTAGAATAATGGGTTAGATATTAAGATCCTGCGATATTGATTCAGCGATTATAGAGTAGAATTTTGAATGAGTGCTCTGTTACTTTCAGATAAAATCAATCGTTTTATGAAACTAGCATCATACTCAAATTAAAACTAAGCAATTCATTTCATCGGATAATTTTTTTTATCTAATAATCATTAGATAGAAATAATTGTTGTTGGCATCTCATGAATGTGTGACAAATCTGACAATCTAAATTATGAAACACTTTCATTACAGATTTTACAAATTTATTTAACAATTTAATTGCGATTCTTAAAAACATTTACACAGTGAAAACCTTTAAATTAAATATTTTTAATCTTTCTGAATTAAAATGATCACAGGAACATTGTTTTACTTATGCATCATTTTCTTAATATTTAAGGCTCCTGTTTACCAACCATTTGAATCCATGAACGTAATGTTAATCCTATGATATTTTGAATGAAAAGAAAGTACATCCAAAAAAACAAAAAAAATAATGAACGTTCGGTGGTGTTACGTTTTCTTTCCGATTTTCAAAAATATTTTTACCCTTATATTAATTATTTTTTGTGGACTTTCTGGTCTTTGAATAATATTCTAAAATAGTTTCCAACTTGGAGGGAAAATGTAATTTCTCTTAAACTTTCATAATTTTTTTGTATTTTGTATGTAATTTTCTGCGTTTATTTAGATAAAATAGCAAGGATTTGAGGACAGTAGTATAAATTCCATAGGATTTACATTAAGTTCACGAATTCAATATTGCTGGAAACGGGAACTTTAATAATAAAACTTATCTTGTCTTTAAAATGCTATTTGCATTTAAGAATATCTCTTTTCATCATTGAATTTCGTAACCCGTGACATAAGATTTATACGTATATCATACTACAATATAATGAATGTTATAATTGTTTTATGGTTTATGTTCACAAAATTGATTACATTGCACTTTCATTCTTTTATTCCTGTGATACCGTTCATAATATTTGACTAAGATAATTAATTCTGTTTATTTTAGAGTAATAAGTTTCTGTCTATATTTAAATTTATATTACATAATTTACGGTATCTTTTAATGGAGACCAGATTAAAAATGGCAGTTAAGTTAAATAACGAAACGGAAAATGAATTCCATTCATAATACTGTATATATATAAAATTATATGAGGCACATGTATTTTACACATAAAACAGTTTTCGATGATGCAGTTTATGAAATCAAAAACATTTTAAGATAATGTATATGTTCTTCATATTCGTGATAATAATGCACGATATTTAAATTATTTTTCCCATTTCAATTTATAAAAAATTTCTGATTTTGATCGCTATTAAAAAAGTTTGCATAAACTTTGTTAAAAATATTCAATTTTTGTATTTATACTTTGCTTTGCAATTATTAATTTTAATCGATTATTTTATTTGTATGAAACTTAATATTATTTCTGAATTAATTAGTAATTACAGGATGTCTCAGCGTTAAATTATGTGAAAGTGTAATTGAGCACCAATTTTAAAGATGGGGTAAACTTTAAAGACTTTACACCCACCCCTAAATTCTGATTTTAAATTTCCGCTTAATTAATATTAAGTGTCAGACACACTCGAAAGTAAGGGCATCGACCCATTCTCCTCATGAATGCATTGATTACTTCTTTTAAAGAGGCAGTTAAATTTAATAGCGGTGGATACTGTTTCACTTTAGCACAGATTTAATGGTTCACTACGTTGAAACTGTATACAAGAAAATATCTTTGACTGATTGAATTCATAATATATATTTCAAAATTATATGAGGTATCTGACGACCAGTGTAAGTAATATAACCACTTTTGGCACTTTCAATGTTATTTTAAAAATTAATCAAATGTTGTTTTTATTACATTGAAATAAAAGTTAAGAAAAAGGTATAGAAATGCACCTAATGGCATTTGTCGAATATTCTTTCCTGAGATGAAGTTTATCATGATTTGCACTACTTCGAAAGGACGGCAGTTACTATTTTTACATGGTATGCTTCCTTTGTTTTGATTTATTAAGTATTCGAGGAAATAAAATGTTGCGTCCATTATCTTAAGTTTTTAAATGCTGTTTCATAATATATGATTAATTTTCTCAAATCGTGTATGGTTCACACATGAATGACAGTGTTTTCAGAATACGTATAGCTACAGGTAATGCACTCTTTGTGACTGTATTACATTCATTAAGGGCTGCAACACCTGTAAAAGTCTACCCTTTCTGGACCTAGTAAATTTAAAATTTACAATTCTAAATACTTAGTATTATGCAACTGTATAGTGGAACTTTAAGTTTAGAAGAAAGTGGTAGCGATCATGGAAATTACGACTTGAGCATCATTAAGAAAATCAAATAAGACCAATAATAAAAAGAATCAAAATATCTGAACAATCATTAATTTATTAGAGCTGGGATTTAGTTATTTTCTGTGAATTCATTTCATGTTGAAACTCATGTACCTTTAGCTTGAACAGGTGCACCGTTATGTGAAGGATTGCACACGCCCTTCGCTAAATTCCCGGAAAGTTACCATCACGGTCAAGAATCGCTAGCTTGTCTCTGGGGACTTAATTAAAATCTAATACTATGATTGATGATTTCAGTGTCAGATAACTTCCATGCGAATGTCTTTAGGCTCATATGTTTTATTGCAAATAATATTAAAATTATTTTACTATTACTCATTATACATTTTCTTCTTTTATCATCTGGTTAACAGGTCATGAAACATATGATAATTAAGAATTTCTATTATCTTGACTTACCTTCTTAATTACATTTTGCTCATATTAAATACAGATAAAGTTATGTTCCTAAAACAATAAAATTAAGTTTCTTTTCCATCGCCTCGATTCTTTAAGAAAAGTAAAACTTGGTAGAAATTTACTTTCTGAGAAAAATAAAAAATTGAATTTATTACCTTCAATAACTATATTACATGCAAAAAGAGGCGTTTTGTAAAACAATGGATCCTCAAGTGAAAATCTAAATTGAAATTGAACTTAAAGAGGAAGATGGAATTAATAGTCGTATGTTTTTCGCACTTCACATTCATCACAGCCATCAAAATTTCGGTTTGAAATAAGAGGTACTGTCCTCAGAAACTATATACATTTTCCTTTTTTCAAACAAAACTAATCACGAAGTACGTTTTTCTGATATATGATCACTTACAGAACATTTCTTAAAATGTTTACTTAAATGTTTCAAATATATAAATTTAAATTAAATGCGATTGCTATTCATGTCGAGCAGTCAATATTTTGTACATGATCCTTTAAGATTATTCAAAACAAATTTTAACCTTAATAAAGTTATAAAATTTTAAAATGCTAAAATATTTCTTAGAGAATATAGTTCAGGCCTGGCCAAACTGTGACCCACGCTGTATCAACCTATGGCCTAGGGAGCTGAGTCATCTGAACAAAAATTCAAACTCTTAAATCTACACAAAAGTACCAAAAAATATTCCGTTATGAGTTGTTCGCATCATATCTTATTACTATGGAAATGTCCAATACATTGATGCCGTCATGCAGTACACGATATATACCTAATCAGCAAACATACTGTAGAGTGTGGGTGTGTATTACCACAGGCAAGGAGGGAATGTAACTAGCGTACAATGCGAAATAGAAGCAGCCTGTCCGTTTACAAGCCAAATATATATTTGATCCAGAAGGGCATGGTTCCAGACAGGATGACTGATTAGTACCATTAGATCGTTAATAATTCAGCATCAGCATCGTATTGTTACAGCAGGACAGTTTTTTACATCATGCAAATATATTGAATTCAACAAAATATAATATTCCTTAATTTACTGAATAATGAACATAATTTTTCTAATAATTAATCGTTTCCTGTGACTCGAGATTTTGATGTAGTAATATATCTTAACGCTAGATTTTGAATTAGATTTAAAAGTGCCAAAACTGAAAAAAAGCGATTAATTGATTTTGTCACACACACACATATATATATATATATACATACATATATATATATATATATATATGTGTGTGTGTGTGTGTGTGTATACATATACGCACACATATATATATATGTGTATATATACATACACACACATATATATATATAATATGCAGCTGGAATTAAATGTGTTTCCAAAGCGGTCCGCAAATTCTTTTTTATTGGATAAGCCTAATATATTTGCTGTTATTTGAAGTAAAGTATAAGCAATATCTAATATTCTTATGTAAGGAATTTGAAAATAAATATTGTTTTAAATCCATGGATGTTTTATAAATATTTTTGATTGAATGAAATCTTCGAGAAGAAAATATTATTATAAAATTGTCATTCAAAATTGTCGAACATCATGATATTCCTTCTGTTCCTCTTCATTTATATTTTCATTCTTTATTCATCAAAATAAAATTAATTTACAAAGGATAAACAAATGACATTTTGGAACCCATTTAACTTTTTTTCTCATATAATATGGCAACATGTTCCATGCATGTGATAAACATGTGGCATTTTCACATGAACATAGCATGCGCAATACATGTGAAACTGTATAATGTGTGAACTTAAAAATTATTCAATTTATCTATGTGTAATCTTTGCTTGTTATAGAAATGATGTATGGTGAATTCCTTCATTAATACCTTTATTTCTACAGAGTTCTTGCTCTGAAATGGATTGTATTAAAAGTGTAGCATACAAGTTTTGATCACTAAATAACCTGACTGTGTCTGTCCTAGCCGTTAACCTTAATGTGGAGGAATATTAATGACATGCAGTTTACTTTAATGCTTTTGGAGCAGGTAGCACGTTATTCCGTCCTTCTATCTAGTTAAGTTTGGCTTTCATCTTTGTTTGAGTAAGACATCGTGTCGAAGTGCCGCAACCACGATTTTCTTAAATATCGAGCAGTGCATAAATTTGAAATTCCTCGAGAAATTAAAAAGAAAAAAAATTAAACTGAATGTTTTAAATTGTTACAGGAGGTGTTTCGACATAATTGCATGCCTAGAAGTCAAATTTTGGAATGGCGCAAACGATTTTTGGAAAGTCGAGAGATTGTTGAAGATGAGCGTTCTGGACGATTTATGACATTAAGAACATTAATAAAATCATGCATAACGGCCGAAGTTTGAGTGCTCGGATGATGTCAGATATTACGAACTTTGAGAGAGAGACAATAAGAAAAATTTAGATTTAGGAATTGCATACAGCGAAAGTTTGAACAAAACTGGTACCAAAAAGCTGACAAGGGAGCAAAAATTGAACATTAAAAACATTTGCTCTGACATCATGGAACGCTTCACAGAAGATCCTGAACTAATTAAAAATTTTATCGCATGTGACGAAACTTGGATTTTTCAGTACAACGCTGAAACTAAGCGACAATCCATGCACCGTTGAAACTAAGCGACAAGACCTCGCTCTACCAAGGGCCAAAAACGCTCGAATGAGCAAGTCCAAGCTGAAAGTCATGCTCATCGTTTTTTCGATATTAATAGTATCATCATGATTAAATGGGTACCTCAAGGCCAAACGGTAAGCCAGCAGCAATACATTTTAGGTCATGAGAAAGCTTAGAGAAAAAGTGAGGAGGAAAAAGCCAGATCTATGGAGCAACAACACGCGGAGTTTAAACCAAAACAACGCCTTGGTGTAAAATGCACTATCTGTGAAGCAGTTCTTGAAGGACAAACGCATTATTGTGCTCTAGCATCCACCGTACTCACCGAATCTTGCATCATGCGACTTCTACCTGTTTCCAAAAGGGAAAAAAAGCATCGATGGGAACATATTTTTTAGTATGTAGAAGAGGTGAAGGCAATACCGACCGGCTTACTGAAGAAGGTGACACCTACTGACCTGCAGGACTGCCTTGAACAGTGGAAAATTTGTATAGTGTGAGTATTGATAGAAAAGGGGAATATGTTGAAGGAGACTAAAAGGTGTTTGTAAAACCTTTTCATTAAAACTAATTTTTAAGACTTGTTCTGTTATTTAATTGTTACACATCATATGTTCCTAGTTTCAAAAGAATAATTAAGAGACGTTCGAGGAAGTCTATTTGCTACCTAAAAGAGCAATAAAAACATGAAAAAGATGTGGCTTTATTCTTATAACAACCTAAAAGTATTTAAATATTCTAACTTAAGTAATGAATGGATATTAGACAGTAAGATGATAATGCACACAATCAACTTAAGGTATTGACCTCTAAAAGATCTTAATTTCTTCCGAATATTATTCGAAAAAAATAATAATTATGCCACATGAGTTAATAGGGTACAAGGAATATAATTGATATTGGAATTCAACAGCATGTAAATTGTAAGAAATCCTAACTCCAATTCATTGTACATAATATGACCTTAATATGATTTCTTCAAAAGAATTTATAGATTTTATTGCCGTGTAACAGCGCTATTTCCTGCAGAAGAATTTCTAATTAGAATCCGTAATGCAAACATATTTTATATCGATGTTATCTCAAAAACATTGCATTTTTGTTTAATGTTTGTTAGCAGGCGTAAAATTAGAAATAGCGTTAAGAATTAGAGAGTTTCATCTCTGGTTCTACAGCTAGAGCACGAAATTCGATATTTCTGCATCAGAAAAATCAATGGTCAACGACACTTGCTGTATTTTGGCCAATGGTGTATCTATTTATTTATCTGAAGAGAAAAATTGTCAAAACAAGACTGAATGTTTATTTCGTATACATCTTCTTGAAAGGGCTACTTCTCTATCTATCATTTATAACTGTGCTTTCTCTTGTGTAATAGAGTACTTTCTCGCCATTTGAGAAATGTTGGTTGAGAATCTGTAGCGATTTATCTATCCTTGTGTGTATTTTTTCTTTTCAAACCCCTTGAAAAATAACAGTCAAAATCATCCGTTACAAACGGAAATGTATCT
>BMAW01124596.1:581111-597988 GCA_019974015.1 Nephila pilipes
CGTGTGCTTCTACAATAAGATGGATTATATCTACTAAATCACTGAGATGAAGGATTATGTTTTCAAACAGCTTCAGAAAATCTTTACTGTTGAGAGTTTCTCAGTACTTATGATTTTTCTGCAATAGCTTAGATTTGCGATGTATATTCTCAAGAATAAAAGAAAAAGTTGGCATACGAAGGAGTTCAAGTGCTCGAATCTGTGTTAAATGTATATGTAATTCAGTTATTCTTAATCAGTGAAGAATATTTTGTAGGAGCACGGATATCAATAAATGTTTTAATGTAACATCGAAATGTGATAGATCCAAAATGTGCATGGAAAGAGAATTAATAAAACTCAGTAGACAGTTGAATTTAAGTACTGAAGCCACTATAGCAATACGTAACTGAACGAAGCACGATAACTTAGTTTGTGGAATTTTCTTGGGTTCATTTCCGGATGCGGCAAAACAAACCGGCATCGATTTTATTGAAAAAGAGCCAAACAACAAAAGACCGCCTGACGGAAAATTAAGGGGGCCATTCTTCTTCGGGTAAAAATAATGATAGCGTGAGTGGTTGTGGTAAGTAAAAGGTTTCCGTGGAGAATACATCATTAATTTAGTACAAAAGAAAAATGAAGACGCTTTGAATATTATCTGTTGACGATATATCTTTGAAAGAGGGAAATAAAATGACAATGGGAACTTCTTTTACTTTTCATCATGATTTTTTTTTAAAATAATTGCTTACTTTTGGAACTTTTTATTTCTTTAAAATTTCAAATATTTTCAACCTATCAATTAAAAATAATTATTTAAACTCGTAATTAAATATGATGAATTATATCAATTTATTTAACAAATGTAAAAATAAATTGATATATTTCAGCAATATAAACTGATGCATATTTACCTTAAGAATTTTATTAACTTAATCTAAAAAAGTCCATTTGATAAATTTCTTTATCAATTTGAAATAATTTGATTTAATCCTTTGCAATTTAAAGAACTTATATCACTATAGCATTGTAAATTGGTAAACCTAACTGAGCAATATTTACCCTAACCGTAATCGTATTTCATTGATAAATTGCTTCTAAAAATTAAGGAAAACTTTTAAATTTAATTTCAATTTTTTATTTAAGCTCAAAACATATCAACTTATGACGTTGGGTTTTTGGAGAATTTTCTTTCGCTAAGCCTCGATGACATTATAGTAAATTGAATTCCATAAAATTACAATTTCTTCCCAACAAAAATGAAACGGGTTCAGGTAAATTAGATGTAGTGAAGAAGTGCAATAAATTGAATTAAGATAATGATATAAATAAAATAGAATTGAAAGTAAAATGAAAGGAGGTAGATGATAACGTCAAGCTGATAGTTATTAATGAATAAGATCGAAATATCGTAATTAATCCTTTGGATAGAAGTGAGAGTCGAAGTTCCAAGATACGAAGCTACTGTTAATGAAAAGTGCTTGAATCAGAGCGAGTGATTGGCAAGCTAAGATTTATTTATTTGATCTTATTCTAGAATTGAAAAGTTAAGTAGGATTCAAAAGAGATCGAAAATATCTTTTCTTTAGTGGTTAGTAAAGAATTGTATCTTTTCACACACGTATCTTCAGTTGGACTCTAGAAATTATTGATTCTTCCATTAAACTCAGACATGGCAATAAAGTTAAATAATGAAAGAAAGATGTTACTCACTTATTAAATAAAAATGTTTTGTAAAAGATATTATATTTCAGATTTACATCTTAAATTGTTTTTAAAATATGTTCCTATAAATGCATACTGTGGTACTTGATAAAAAAATTTGAGTTTAATACAACAACGGCCAATCCAATACTGTCAATTTCATGCTAGGTGCATTTGACGAGTCATGGAACTGGTATGGATGCTAGATTATCTAGTTGAAACACATGTTTCACATAACAAATTGTCTCTGAAATTACAACTATTTTGTTTCCAGTATATTGAGGAATTCATTGGTGTTTGATTTTTGAAGGTTTGCAAGAAATCGGAAGTATTCCACAGCTACAGAACTTGGCCAAAGACATAATACTTCCATCTCCAACATTTCATTTAGAAAAATATTTCTCCTCTTTTCTTAAATCTCTCTTAATTCTACCTGTTCTATCCAGATAATATTTTCTTTTGGGACTTAATTTGATCAATCAAAAATGAAAATATATTACTGCCCACATTCTCATATCATTGCAATAGTCATGTAAGGAAGGAACTGTGTTGTAACATGGTTAATTCGCGAATCATCTGACAGTTCTTTTTGATAATATATTTAAGTTTCCAACTCCTTTGCAATTAGTTGAATCGTGGTTATGTAAGTTAAGTAAATTTTAGAAGAAGAACGAAAAAATTAAACCAGTCATACAAAAGCGATAGGGAACTGAATTGAGAATTATCCAGTTACAATAATAATGAAGTACTAATGAGTAGTACGTAGGAATGTTCTGGTGTGTTTATACGATTTGTTTAGACTAGGACCCAACACTGGCTGATTGATTAATTATTTGGATGATTTACTCGTATCTCATTCCTTTAACGGTATTTTTTGCTATCTTATAAAAGTTGTTAGCACTCATTGTAAGGTACTTGTAATATGTTGAAAACGTTCATCTTATTAAGGAATTGAAAAACTCTATTTTAATACATAATTGACAATTTTAATTACTTTATCTGAACTTGACAATTTGGATTTGTGAACTGAGGAACATTTAAGATGGCATATGAGACGGATAATAGAGTTAAGTTAGAGTGTATTAAAAGAAATATAATGCTCCAGTTCGTATTCCTGTTCCTTTTAACGAGCCCTAATTTGCATCTTTTGCACATAATATTTAATTTTAATCAGTTCCGATTGCTTGAGATAATTATTATGAAGTATTACCCAAATTAGTGTTCCTTTACTTACATTTCATTGGCATTATCGTCTTATTTCATCGGCGGATTTTGCAAAATTTGAAATAAATCTTGAATTTTATGCTTAACGCTGGATTGAGTGAATTTCCATCGAGCCCTTTGCGGAATTTCCATCGATACAGCCATATCATCGTTTTGAAAGTAAAATCCTGAGTGCGTCTCTTAGAACAGTTTAGATGATTTTCTACTAACTATAGCTTATCCCAATGTGGTCCGTAAAGCTTCGATTTTATCTTTTACACAATTAGACAATTGCTTATAACGCGGTATCGTTGAAACTGACAAAAATAAGTTTTTCAAAGCAAAATCAGCATCTAAATGCAAGATTTAAGTATACTTATGCAACAGGAAAATTTTGATCATTCTTAGTTACGGTTATGTATAATTTGTAAAGATTCATAAGAATTTTGTGTCAAACCTTTGACATATCTATTCAATAGTCTAGTGGTATGCTAGTCATTGGTAAATTGGCAAGAATTTTGACTAATATTATTCTTTGATTGGAGTTTTTACCTAATCTTTATGGGAACTTAGTTTCTTTCCTGAAACCAATACTGACTGGTAGAAAACCTAAGAATCTACACCACATAGGCACCTTTTTATGTTTCCGCTCCTGATATATAGAAGGAATGCTATGAAATATATTGCGCAGCATAAATTACTATTCTCGTACAGCTACTCGCTACTCACATGGTTGATGTATTTTTCTTTTTTACTTTCAACCCACTTCAATACGCTTCTCTTTCTTTGAAATCTACGAACGCCATAGAATCATCATTAAATAACAAGTATGTGTACCTGAAACAATGTTGTTAGATGAGTGCCGCAATTTCACACTGGAATTTACCTCCATTGAACTAGATGTACTAACATGTGTTGCACTGCAGACATCTTGATGGCTATCATACCAAAAATCAATTTCAGCATTGTATTTTTGAAACGCAATTTTAGTTTGTTTGTATTTTTACATCAATTTATTTCCCTCGATATTCTATCAAATAGAGAATCAGCAGGTCGATAACATAGCATATTCCAATACTTCACATGCGTCCTCTTGTTTACCAATTTCAATCACAAGATACTCCTATATCGAACATAATGTCTATCCTCGTATCGTAGGATTTTTTTGCATTACGAATATCAAACAGCAATTGATTTGCCGCATTGACATATTTTCTTAGAACTTTTGTCTAGTAGAAATTAAAAGTTTTATTAGTCATTATATGTAAATTCATATATACATACAGAATTTAGCCAATGCTGAGCAGCCAAGTCTCAAACACAACATCCTTTGCCCAAATCTCATTCTTATATGAAATGAGACATTAAAAATTTGCTGCTTGCTGACATCACATAATACTGAATGGAATTTGGAATCAAGCAACCGTTTTTAAAAGTATATTTCCTTTTTTGTTTCATTACTATTAACTCATACAACTTTCTAATTATTTGCTTATATATTTCTTTGACTCAAATGAAAATTTAAGAATGCTCTGCAACAAGAGTTTCACAAAGATTCCGCAAACAAACTTTTTCAGTTTTCAAAATCCACTATAATGTAGTCATGCACACCTCGGAAATCTTCTTTTATCAGAACAATCTGAAGTATCATAGTAGGTTTCTGTAGAAATTATGTTTTCAGAAATATTATTTTCATTAGTGTTCCATGCCTTCAAAACATTATGTTTTTTATAACCTAAGAACGATTCGACCAAGACATTTTCTCAATGAAAAGACAAACTACAAAGTTTCTAATTTATATAAACTTGACGTAAAAACAAATATTGGTCTTCAGAAAGACCTTATTATCAATTTTAATTAAATAATAATGAGATTAAAAAAAAACTTCTAATATAAGCGAATAGAAATGATTTTGGTAACACAACTTTCAGTTGATAATCAATTCTCTAAAGGAAATGATTTGCTCAAAACTATTTTAATTAATTAATTTTCATGAAAGAAAAATTCTTCAAAATGAAACTGAGACCAGTCTTGCTCCCTAAGCTTTTAAAATGTTTAGAACGACAACACACAAAATTCTTCAATATCTAAGCTCCTAATATGATTTCAGACCTGAAATTTAGGGCCAAACTAGTAAAACATTTTGGCCACCCAAACTGTGGGAACATATAACATTTTTGTCATATTTAGGGTATTGTGCAGTCTTATGATCTGAAAATACAACTAAAACAAAGATTAAAAAAATCATTTTTGATAAACTGTATTACTTTTAATGAGAAATCCCCTCTATTTCAATTCATACGAATATATTTAAATTCACCATAATCGGAAATACACTTAATAATTACGCATGAGTTAAATTTTAAATCGGGTTTATGAGTAGCAAATAACTATTTGAGATAATCTACAAGAACATTTTATTTATGTCATAAAATTGTTTCCCATAGTCTATGTGTTCCTTGTAACATGTTATAGCCCCTTTTACGTATAGTTTATTCTTTTATAATTTTCTTATTCGGTATACTTCTTTCTTTCTAAATGAATATAAAAGAGTGTAAAGACTCTTAATTTAACTGCTTATCTCACATTTTTATGAGCCTGTGTATGAATTTTGATGCGTTTCTGCAGAGATTTTATTCATTGATAAAATGAAAAGATAAACAACATCAAAATTCAAAGTTCCACGAAGCTTTAGGAAATTAAATATTAGTACATGTACTCCTGAGGCTTTAAGGGTAGAAGTCAGGTAAAATGTTGTACTTTAAATGCTAAGCATGTTTCTAAGAGCTCTAATAAAACTACTTGACTAAAGAATAAAAAAATCGATACGTCTGAGAACATACTTATCTTACATTGAATTAAAAGGAAACTGATATTTTATCCGATATTCCTTTTATTCATCCTTTATTTGTTGATTTTGAGCAGAAGACGCTGAAGGATTCACAATATAGAATTAATTTGGTCATAAACGCATTTGAGAATACTACAATAATTCAATATACTTCGTACTCCGGAGTAAGCTCAGTTTGATATAAATCCTAGATTCGAACATTTAATGTTTAGAATAGAACTTTTGGTGAACGACCACCGCTGGAACTAATTTGAATTTTCTCGTGATTTTCGCTCTATTATTTTTGTTAAATTCATGGTCTATGAGATAATGAGAAAAGAGCCAAAAAATTAGAAAAAGGTTTGTATCACTAAGGAAGGGAAAAAGGAAATTATGAAATGTATAAATACAGCTCCAAATCCGGAACTTGAAGTTAAAACATAATATATAGAAATTGGCGATACCTACGAATATGTGAAGAGTTTATGAAATCTTCTAACATTGTTAAGGTAGTAAAATAGATTATAAAACAAAGATCAGGAAAGTTGATTATGTTGAGAAATGGCTTTCATCTGTATAATAGATAGCGTAATGGAGGTAATATTTAACAAAAGGTTAAAACTTATCCATGATAATCTTTTAAAGAACAAAGCAGAAAATAATAAAAAAAAGAAATCTTTAAAGTCAGTCTTAATTGATTTAACAGTTTAAAAAAAAAGCACTGGTATTCACAATGTTGTGAAGAATTGAGAGAAGGAATCAAAACTGATAAAGACCTTCTATGGCATTATAAGTACTAGTGAACTAACGTATCAGCATACATATCACTCAGAACAACCAAAAATCTTTAATAAACATAACGTGAAGAAAACTGAGTTATCTACGATGTAGAGGCCAAACAACAAAAAGCTGGGATAACCAGATAATATTTCAGTAAGTAAAGTATGACATATTTAGTAGTCATTCAACATGTTTTTGGACTAAGTGTAAGATACATTTAATGGAGAAAAAAGTGCCTCTAAAAGTTCTCTTCATAATGGGCAATTCTACAGCTCATATAACTTACAGGAAAAGGTGCTAGAGGTTGCTTTCATTTCCATAAACTCCACTCACCTTTACAATATCCCTCTCACCCAGACCTTCTACTCATCAAAAAGTTGAAGAAAATTAAATTAAAAGCGTTATTGTACAGATATGTCCTGTGACACTGAATTAACCCTGTGAATTTATTGGAAAGATTGCTTTATCATTGCATATCTCTCAATGAAAAAGTTTTATCGGAAGTGTGTCCCGACGAAATGATTTGGAGTCCCTGGTTATAATTGAATTTTTCTTGTTGGAATGTATGGTCAGAAGAAATAAGACTTTGAGGTAGTGACTACAATGAATTTTGCTTATATATATATATGTGTGTGTGTGTGTGTGTGTGTTACGGTAAAAATTATTAATCCGGTTATTTATAATTACTGGTAATTGTTCATAATCACCACTAAACTTGGTAAGCGTGATAAATTATTGAATATTTATCACATTTATCAGCAAATTTATAAAATCCCCAATTCATGATGGGAAATGTAATAAATTCAGATTATTTTGTAGAGTAACGATATCTTAATTTTAAACCTAACAGCAAGTTCTTTTTTAGGTACCTTTGACTTCTTTTGACAACTTTCACACACGTTTAAGCAAATTATCGCAGCTTAGGTAGAAACATTTTTGTACTTTTTTTGTGAAGTTCTTTTAAGGTATCCGTCTACCTTTACAACGCGATTTTTGGGCAATAAGTCAATTTTTTTTATTTACAGTCTATTCTTAAAGCATGATTTCTTAGCTTTCTAGAACAGTTTCAATTTTGTTTCTATCTTACTTAGAACTTGAGTTATAAGAATTTTAATGATAGTCCGTGTCAAATTTTAGAACTGGGAGTAGCATTCTGCGTCCGTAAATGGAACTTAATGTTTGTTTTTCATTGTTACTTTAAGTAATAATATCGCCATCGAAATATCTTGTAACATGCAAGATGAATTTCTATAATACCCAAAATGCAAATTAATCTTTTTATGGTGTAATATGATAAATAGTCCCTAAGGAAGTTTTTATTTGTTTGAAAACTGTGAAATTGGGTGCATATGATGCAATTATACAATTTAACGACATCAAGACTGCTTAAATATGCTGAAAATTGAAAATCCGGGCTACCTCACTGTAAAGGGATACGAAAAATTGGATTACAATCGAATTAGGTATTGGTAGCGTTATACAACACCTGTTACATGTAAGCGTACGAAAGTTTAAAAAGCCATCAGAAAGAAAGAGATAGCTTATTTAAGTAACACAGATATTGAACTTTACAAACCAGGGCCTTTTGATGTTATGTGTTTATTTCATTAGTTAAGTTTCTGAGTTGAAATGTATTTTCCGTTTTTTCTCAAAATCAAGATTTTCATATTTTGCTTCAGTGCAAAATATCGTACTGAAAAAAGTTATGTGTATAATGTTATGAAACTTTCATGGAATACTCTATGGAATTGGATATAGGACTTGAACCTCTCCTATTGTTATAATTTGATAACTTTGCATTTTATTAATAATAAAATCATAACTTATCACAAATGTTTACGTTTTTTCTGTATGTTAAAGTACGATTTCCTATAAATATTTAATTTTCAGGTTTATAATGTGAGAGAGGCACAAATCCTAAATTAGATTAAGTTCATTATAATAAAATTTACAGATCTGAAATATCTCTATATAAATTTTAGTTTTGGTATTTTGCACAAGTGCCACTTTACTGCTATTTTTATGTATTTTTATAGCTGAAATATTAAAACAATTTTTAATTTATGTAAATTTTACATTGTAATTTAAGTTTTCAACCATATCTTATAATATAATCCATATAAAAAGTTATTTTTTTAATTATTTAAGAAAGTCCTCTTCAAAGGTAGGCATATACCTTAACATTTTGTTTCTACCACCATTGTCAATTGATAAATGTTTTTCATGAATTATAATAAAACGTTCTTTATGTACATAAAATAAAAGTACACTTAAAATCTTACATTAGAGCTATCTTTACTTATGGGAAAGCTAAGTTTTTCAACATTGTCCACTTTCAGGTCGTATTTTTTAGTCTTTAATAATCTTCCAATTTTTCCCTGCTTCTTTTCTTTTTACTATTATTCACTTTTATTAACAAGATGTCATACCTTTCTTTCGTTAGGAAACCGCGGTTCACTTTCTTAGTTTCCAAAACATTTAATAACTTAGAATTAGATGCTCATGCATATAATCCATTATTCAATATTTTATTTAAAAAACGTCTATCCAGCAAGAAATTAGAAATACTACTGAGATCAATTGCATCCGACATCATAAATTTTTGAAAATTTATGGACTTTCATTACATTCCCCATTACGAGTTGGAGATTTTATAAACTAACCAGTAAATTTGATAAATATTCAATAATTTATCACATTTATCAAATTTAGTAGTGATTATTCATAATCACATGTGATTATACATAACCACTAGTTTATTACATTTACCGTAACACACACACACACACATATATATATATGTGTGTGTGTGTGTGTATTTACGAATGTATATAGAAGAAGTATTTTGTGTTTTTTGTATCACAAAGATATGAATTGTAATAAGTGTATGTCAAAATTGTCTCTCGTAAATCTGTCAAGATAACTTATTTGTCTGAACAGAGCTTCAAATAAATGGATTATCAGGCATGGGTTTCCATTTTGATATTTAGAAAATTTGGAAAAGAATGAAGAAAAAATTTTGATCGTTTATTTTAATGTATGACTTTATCATATTTCCACTGTGAAGTTGGGCTATTGGTGGTTTCTTTTCCCTAAATTTGTGTATTGCATTGAAGACAGTGATACATAAGCGATCTAGAATTGAAAAGAAATGGAATTAGATGATAATGAGAAGCCGGCTTTAATTGAATGTTTGATTATTTTATTAACGTTGCACTCGAAGTAACGCTATGGTTATTAGCGACGGACGTCGTAATTTTGTATCTCGGTCAAGTGACGAAGATCCTTGAAATATTTAAAGTGCATCAACCCCTGCTACATAGGGGGATTTTAGTAGCATCAAGGTGTGAACCCGTTGACTCGGCGAAAATTGACAGAGGCGATTCCACCATGACCACTTGGCTACCGTTGTCACAACGAGAAGCCAGGTAATATTGGCAAGTTAGAATTAAGAGTGAATCGCAGTGACAGCTAGTTGAAAATAATTTTGATTTCATTAATTTGTAAAGTTAGTTGAATGTTCAGTAATTAAAAAGTATCTAACTCTTTTTGGGTGAGTTGGTTAGCAAAAACTCTAATATTTAATTATAAATTAGGATTAGGCCTGTTGAGACTTAGCGCGCGTGCGTGCTTGCTTGTGTATGTGTGTGTGTAGGGCTTTTAATTAAAGTATTTGTTTTTTTAAGTGATTTAGTTATTTTTCGTCTACTCTATTTTTTCAATTTGTGAACTTATTGACTCATCAACGGCTGTTAGATTTAACAGCAATGACTACTGAAGCGAATTTTTGGGATGATTTACACAATTGAGAGGTAATTTTAACAAGGAAACAGTTAAAGAAAGATATATGGTTATTTGTAAGCAAATCTTTTAACGAGCTGATTTCGTCTAGTGGATATAAGAAAATTAATATCAATGATATATAGATATATATTTCGAAAAATTCGATACATTCTCAAATTTAACATATTTATTTATGAAATGATTTATACATTTTTCCAATTATATCGAATAAATATTCCAACAGAGATTGAAATTTTGTATTTTACGTATAGTTTTACAACCTGTTTGAGTGAAAAAAAATGTTGAAATATATATATCTGACATATTATCTGTTAGTAGGATAGAAATTACGTTCTGAGGGAAACTCTCTTTGTTCCCTCAGTGTTGGGAAGTCGGAAGGAAGACTCGACATGTTCTAAAACAATTTATTTACTGCTCCGCTAGAAGTATCCTATCTATATCCTAACCGCTTTTACCTGAAATCTTATACTATATCAGTCTTAATTTTCATGATCACGCTCTCTTCTTCGGATGAAGCTTTCTAATAATAATAATTGTTAAGGACTAAAAATTCCCCAATAGGACTGTTACAGATAAGATCGCAAAAAGAACCGTCATAACGTCATAAATCAATAATATCTATATAAGTAAAACTATTCAACCAACAAAAGCAAATAATAAGCCATTAAACAAAGCAGTAAAACGAAATAATAAACATTTGTTAGAAATTTTAATTCATTTGCATATTCATTTCAATTTTAAATTGATTTATTTTAAGTATACCAGTTATTTAAATTATCGAAAATAGCTATTTAAAAAATTATTATAACTAAAGAACCAATTCTTATATTTAATCCAGTAGTAGTTTAATTAAATTATATAAATAATCAATACAAAATAAATATTTATGAGAATTGAAACATTGTGAATGGAGGATTGTAAAATGCGTTAATCAGCTTGTAATTAAACACGCGTAAATTCAAAAAGTAAATAACACACTAGTTTTTCGATAGAATGAAACAATTGTTTCACTAGCAATTAAAAATAATTTACAAATTCTGATGATCAGACAAAATACCAGGAATGTAGAAACCTGGTGAAAATTGTTCAAAAACTGCTACTTTTTCTCCAGAAGTCCGTAGGTACTGTTCTGCTATTTATTAGATTAAAATATACTTCTCACCAAGAGAGAGAAAAAGATCAGATACAAAAGAGACAGTAAATTTGAATGTTACTACATATATAATACGCCATAATCTGCGTCATTTTACATTAAATGTTAATAATACCGGTAAAGTAGCCAAACCCCATGTTTCTAAGATACTTGAACTGTAGAGAATATCTTGTGCGAAGAAGTAAGCAATGTAAATCACGCTCCACATACTTAGAACATTAAATAACCTCACAGCATTAAACTGGCAAACAATTAGGGTTTGCTATGATAATGTATTCAGAAAATGATCGAAGCAATGTAGGTGCACAACACAAATTCCGCTAACATTTTTAACTTCCAAGTCATATTCCCGTTTCAATAAGGAAAATCGTTCCTGCTCAGGCTAATCATTTAAAAACAACGGGATGAACAAAAAGAAAAGTGATAGTAGGGCAAGACTGTTCATGATTCTTGAGAATGTGGAGATTACTTGAAGTTCTTGCAGGTCTACCAGACTGCAAGGTGTTGCTCTTCAACTTTCGATTGAAACAAAAAGGAAAATTTGTGCTGATAACTTATATTTATACCCATATGAAATGAAATAGTCAAAGTCTTATATCCGAGGGATTATCTAATATATATTTTCTTTTCAAGGTACACATTACAACTCCTGAAAAACAGCCCACAGATCATCTATAACCTTCTGATGAACGATGAAACAGGCTCTACAATCTACGAAGATGTTGCAGTCCATCCACTATCACCTATTTATCAGTTGTTCGACATATAGGTTTTAAGTCGTTATTTCAAACAAAAAATGGTTTCCATTCCAGTAATAGGAGCACAAAACTTTCAATTGATTAATTGTTTAATAACGTCACATTTAGAAGAAAAACTATGGTTGTTGATGACGGACCTCATAATTTTGAGCCCCATGCAAGTGACGAGAACAACGCCTAGCATCTCTCTCTCTAAACGTCCCCGTCCCCACCACCTCAATGGGATGATTAAAGATATCCAGAAATTTAGCTTGCATCAACCTCACTACACGGAGAGTCTTTAGTTGCTTCAGTGCTTCGACTCACTACTTGACATAAATTACGTCGAACGTGAGTTCTCGACCTTAAACACTAGGCTACCGCGGCTGGCGGAGTTTCCATTAAATCGTGGGTTCGAGTCCTAATGCTATTAAAGACCCGCTATTTAGCGGGCTTAATGCACTCTAAATCTCTACTATTACTACTCTGCTCTCTAAATAGGCTACTATTATTGAATTCGGATATATCAAATTACATTTTATTATTTTTAGCACTATAAGTAATACCAATGAAAGCAATATTTATTACAATTATAACTTTCATTCCTCCTCTATACCTTAATTATTTAACATACACATACTCTTATGTATATCTAGGACAATGATAAAGACTTTGCTTTTAATTAAGTTTAATTTCTATCGAATTAAATTAATTAAAATTCATAGCCTAGTTAATTATAAAGGAAAAGCGTAACTGAAGCTTTTGTGGAATGGATGATATTAACTTTTTTTCAGCTTTAATGATTGATACTACAAATCTTTTCACACATGCACCTTCTGTTATTTATTTCATTATTATTCTTTCAAAATCCATGTTAGTCCAGTTATTTATTCAGGGTTTACCAAAATGAAATTTTCTTATATACGAGCAACAAAAGACACATGGATTATAAAGGCGCAATAAAATCTGGGATAACTTTTCTGCATTTAAATTAAATTTTAAAAAAATAATATAGTTAATTATGGGATCAAAGGGTTTTATACGTTTTTTTTTTTCTATATTAAAGGAGATATAAACAAATTATATATTTTAATTTTAAAGTTGAACTGAATGAGAATATCAAGACCGTTTCCTCAAAAAGTTTAAATTTCAACTAGGAAAAAATAGACACCATAATTCTTAATTTTGAAATGTAGCACATAATATGATTTTCTGATGCACATTTTTGAAAAAAAAAATTAATAAATAATAGAACGTTTCATTTTCCATTTATCTCGAATCATATGTTGACATTCATTTACCTTTCAATTTCTTGTCGTTTTCTTAATACCAAATATTAAATTATTAATTATATTACAGAAGAAATCTAATCATCATATTTATTTCATTAATGAGTAAAAATAAGCCTAAGAGTATTTAAAAGTAACTTTTGTGGATATAAAAAAGAAATATATTTAATGATCACGTACGAGACATTATATATATAAATTTGCATTACATGTACTTTTTTATATAAGTGTTAAAATTTCTTTAATAATTATATATTTACATTCAAACTATGATTTACATATCCAAAATTCCTTTCACTTTTGATGATGAAAGCATATTAAATAAATTAAAATTTGATGTTGTATAGTATGTCTCCTTTATTAATTTTTGAAAATCATTTTGTTGATAATTTATTTCTTTTCGATAATTCACTGTTGAGAGTCCAGAAAATTTCAAAACGACAAAGAAAATATAATGAAATTATCAGTTTTTGATGGCACAGTGTAAATTCCGTTCCATTTTTAATGATGGTAGCGAATTAAATAAACTAAAATTTAATCAAAAATAATGTATCTTCTTTTTAACTCTTTTTCGAAAATCCTTTCACTAATATAATTTCATTTTTATTTCAATTTTTATCCCGTTGAGCTCCTAGCAAATTACAAAACGAGAAGGTTCAGAGTTTGACATTATCGATTTTTGCTGGCACTTATATTTAATGAAATATTAGTTTGGTTTCTTTAGTCCAAAAGTGAGGCTTTATTTAGTTTCAGTTTAAGCAAAAATATTAAAAAGAAACACACCTGAATCAGATTTGACACGCTATTAGAATTGAAAGTTCATTGCGTTAATTAATGCCCTGGTTTACAAGAAGAATCAAAATTACTGCCGTGGATTAGATCAACTTCATTGAGCTGAGTCGTTTTGTCGCCTTTCTTCTTTTGTGTTACTTTCTCTTTGTCTTGGTCTCTTTTAGTTTTTCACTAGCATTAGCGATTCAAATATTCAGTAAAAAAAGCTATCATTATTTTCCTTCTATTCTATCAATTTGCGCTCGGAATCTTTTACAATTGTTTTTGAAACGATCTGTATTTTTCTTTACTATGTATTTCTCTCTTTATTTACCGAATATAAATGCCTGAAGCTTTGTAGAAGCAATGTCGTAGAAAAGGGGTTCTTTTGTGTTTTTACTATTCATGAATACCTAATATATTTACAATAAATATTTGATGTAACAGAATCATAAATTATTAACCTATTTTTTATCATTACTATCAATATCATTATTATTTATTGTTATCATTATTATCAATATCATTATTATTAATTGTTATCATTATTATCAATAACATTATTATCATTACGGTCATTAGCCACCTAAGGGAATAGTGTTTTAGTTGGATAACATTTCACGTACCAGATCACTTTTCAATGTTTAAAACCATTTGCTTCAATTTTAATTAAATTTAGTTTAAATATTTTCAATTTAATAATTTATTGTTTGCTTTAATATTAATTACAAATAGCTTAAATATATTCAGTTTACAAAATTATCGTTTCCCTTATTTTTACTATCGGAAAAGTTCACTATATTTCATTTCTCGGTATTTCATCGTTTACTTTAATTATTATATTTAGTTAATTAATTTAATAATAATTATTAATAAAATCTCACTTTGGGTGGCTAAATTTGTTCTTTTCTCAACTTTGCATAGAACGGTTTTCATTATTTTTATTAGTGGCTTTTATCATTATTTTCATCAAAATTACTCATTGTTATCAATGTTATCAATATCAACATCATTTATTGCTATTATTATTATTAATATCATTATTAGCCACCCAAGGGCCTATTGTTTAAGGTGAATCAATTTCGGTGTATCAGATTACTTTCAAATTTTTAACCATTTACTTCAGTTTTAATTACATATAACTAATATAATAATACAATTTACAAATTTATCAATAATTTTAATTTTAATTACTTGTAGCTAATATAATATTCAATTTATCGTTTCCTTTAATTTTAATATCGGAAAAGTTTACTATTGTTCATTTCTTGATACGTATTTCATCGTTTACTTAATTCTTCTTTTAATTAAATAATTTAATAATAATTATTAATAAAAGTTCACCTTGGGGGCTAAATCTGTTCGTTGCAAAACTCAGCATAGAGCTTTTTTTTTTGCTTCTTATTTTTAATTATTTTATTTCTATCATTGTTATTACAATTTTGAGTTTAATTAACTTTAAAACATTCAATTTAATTATTCTCAATAATACATCAAATTAGGCAAAGACTTACATTTGAATTTTAGTAAAACGCGTTCGTTCGTATTTAAGTGTTAAAAAGTATTAATGTATGTCATAAATTATTATTTGTAATGTTATTGTAATGTTATTAATGTATTACTGTATTGTACCCAATGATCATCGCTCACTTTTAAGAGCTTGCAGCATTCCAATAAGATGCGGAGAAATATTTTCAGCACTGGAAGATTTATTTTTTTGAGGTGTATTACAGAAAATTATTCTTGATGTAACCCTCATGTAATGGATAGTTAAGTGCCTTTCTCGTCACTTGCCCAAGTGCCAAACTAATGAGGTTACACTCCATATTCAGTGGTCAGTTCAATGGCAGCTGTCGAGTTGCTCCTAAGTGCGACGTTAATAAGCAATCAAATAAAACCCCAAGACAGAGACGGTTAAAGTTCTATTTTATGCAACATTTTTCCCCCAAAATGGTTTTATATATATGATGGTGAAATAAACAGTTGTCCTGGTCTCCTATATAACCTTACCTAAACATTATTGAACCTTAATCGAAATATTTTAAATGAAAAAAGAAGATCATTTCTTCCGTATTCATCATTAAAAGAGTATTAACATAAAATACTGTTATGTTATGTGAGAGTTACTGTTATCTTTTATTTAAATCTCTTGTACAATGAATTGTCTATCCAATGGTGAACCAACACCACATTAATAATGAAATTGGAGATGCGCTAATTTCATTTTAACATCTGCTAATGCTTACATTTTTAAAGATTTATTTGGCTTATTAAAGACCTTTATCTTTCGTAACGAGCTCATACAACGATGAAAGTTAAGATTGCTTTTATTGGGTAACCATCATCTTATCACCGATTCATCAAAATGAATATTAATTAAAGTAAGAGTACTTCTGAGCCCAAGTCTCCATCAAAGAAATTCTTATCGGGAAATATAAATACTTTCTTCAAATTTCTAATGCTTTTCACAAGCAAAACATTCTGAAGTATAAAAACAATACTAATATTTACTAGAAAAAGAATAAAAACAGACGATTCTGCCATAAAAATCAATTATTTCTCGTAATTGAAACATTCAACCATAAATTATTAAAGTAAAAGTTAACCATAAATTATTAAAGTAA
>BMAW01124596.1:597998-714069 GCA_019974015.1 Nephila pilipes
TAACCATAAATTATTAAAGTAAAAGTTAACCATAAATTATTAAAGTAGGTAATAATTTTATGTATGAATATTAAATGATATTTACGTGTATCATAGCAATTTAATGCACTTTAAGCAAACTAAATGTAATTATTATGATTATAATGTGATATATTGTCAATCTTTTGTACCAAACACCATGTATTTTATTTCATGCACATGCGTTATTGTTGACGCAATTTTCTCAAAAGAATAACATGTCAGCCCATGTCAATAAAAATTAAGATTATAGGTATTTACATCATTTATATACCACGTATAAGTGGTGATATACATAAGATACAAGATTTGTTTCAGATTTAAAAAAATACAAAATAGGAAGAATATTTTCGTAACTTCTTTTACCGCGGTTTTTTTTTCAAGTAATATAGTCATTTAAGGCAATTTTTGTAAATAATTTCGAAATAAATAGTTTTTGTAAAGAACTTTGCCTTATAAAAATTTTCGCTTTAAAGATCTGATGTTTTGAAATCAACCAGCGTTATTTTATTTTTGAAACTTGTTGCATACATTACGTTCTCTAATCTCTAACCAAACAGCTAAAGTAGGCCCATCTTCCTTCCTCCGCTTTGCGGTGAGTGATGATGCGGCCTTTCCTGCTTGAAATAACAAAACTCTGGGATTTATTCAAACGGAATAGGAGATCTGCTCGTCGGAAATGTATAAAATTTATGTGGAAAGACATTTAAAATCGGGAATTCATTCCATCTTGCTGTGTTCCATTGTGGATGAATAGAATATTAATGTGCCGGCTGTTAGCACGGTCCATTCACAAAACCTCTTTTCAGCTAACATCTGGATTTACTTTTACTTGTTACTTACACTTAAGTTTCCAATCCCTTTTCAATCAAATTAAACTTGACATACGAAAAATAAATTATAAGTAACAAGTTGTAAGGTAGGAGGTGTATATCCTTTCAACTGTTCTTATGGACTTTTCCTGGGCACTACTTGTTTTAAACAACTCAACTACCAAATATGCACAGCAAAATTCACATATAAATTGAAGTGGAAAAGGAGGATAGATTACTTTGGCTCATGTGCCATAAAACAAAATAGAAGCGTAGAGAGAGGGGAGGGGAGATGAAAAGATAAGATATGAGAACATAATTAAGGTTATGGTAATAAGAAGAGTCTTAGAATTATGTACGTGTATGTATTCTGGGTTGTTTAGCAGATTTGATGAGACTAAGAATAAACGCTGTCGGATCTATTGTAGGAGGTACACGCAACTTATTTTCGATAAGAGAATTTTTTTATACTTTATAGAAATTACTAGGACTCATGAAAAGATTATTAAATGTGGAATGCATCCGACTTATTTGAGGATTAAATATATTTTGGATATAACTGACTGCTATTATAATTCATTGGCTTGTGCTTGATTTCAAGTGAAGTTTAGATCTTGTAATTAACTCTGAAATACAAACTAAACGGGTAAAATCACACCGTTACAAAGTGTAGTGAATGGAGTTTTTGAAATACGTACAAAATTGACAGATGATTGAATGTAGGAGTTAGTAGTTAAGCTAGTAACCAACTTAGAAATTTGCAAACTAATTAAAAAGCTATATATATATTGTTAAACTTTTACCAATATAGAGCATTAAATGGGAAGAATACTTAATAAGATTAGATAAAAATCGAGCTACTAAAAATATCTTCTTGGCTAAACCTACCGGTATCAAAAAAGGGAGACCAAAACTTAGGTGAATTAATTGTGTGAAGATATTTGAGAATTATTAAGGGGACTAATCGGAAAACCGTAATTCACATTATAACGGCATATAATGGATTCCTGAGTAGAATGCCATTCGTCTGTATATCAAGGTTTCTCTGGGGCTGTAACACCTGTGAAAAAGTGAAACAAGTGTATTTGATGTAAAGTTGAAACTGAAGTTTAACAGGTAATTATCTGTAGCAGACGCACTTTGGGATCCTTTTTGGAAGGACTTTGTATCGGAAGGATTCGAATTTATTTCTCGGATCTTCAACCTCTTTGAGCAACTACGATGAAATCCGAGTGAATTGTTAAGCGTAAGCATTTATATTTGTTTTTAGTTAGATTCTATGAATATTGAAATCTACAGAAGGAGACTACTTAATAAATATCCATATCTGAATAAATAAAGTTAATAAAAATTGTCCTAACCTTCTTAAATTGAATTTTGGCAATTTCCATTATTTTACTTTTATTTTGTGAAATTTTTAGTTAGAAAATAATGAGAATATAATTAAATGAAATGAAGACGTTAGTATTAATCTAAACCTATAATTATATCTTTAAATTTTAAGCATTAAATTTCCATCATAAAGTAATTGTGCCTGAAAAAGATTCGCTGTAGTGATAGGCATCGCAATTTTTTAACAGTAGTTAAGAGAAGAAATTGACATTTAAGCGGTTCTTCACTCGTTCACATCAAGTCATGGTGAGCATTAGATTCTTAGCTGAATTAGACAAGAAATTGCGGAGGTCCTTATACGTATGAACATCGGTCAAGTGCCGACTTCATGGTATAAATCTCCTGGAACTCCTCCACTCCAACTCAATCAAATTCTGGTGTCATCGCCGCTTCAATCTCTCCAATTGACTCTTATCATTACCATTTCATTTTCATCTACAACTCAGAAAATACAAGAAATAGTACGGTGTATATATCTAGTGAGTAAGGGGGTGATAAATACAACGTACCTCTTCCATAAAATATGCTGCACAAGGCAGGCTTAATATGGTCATGCATTGTTATGCAAAAGGTATCAATTTTCTTTGCGCAACAAATAGGGTCACGCCGCATTTGTTTCGAAAGCTGATCCAAGAATTCTTTTTGGAATATCCCAGTCGTAGTGCAATCCTTAGTAATAGATCCTGTTGCACAAGCTGAATACTTCAACCTGTACATGGATGAACCGATGTTCCACTGACTTCGGTCGAGTATCTTCCGCTTCTAATCCTCAATACCTCCAATTATTCAGGAATATTATCATCCCCATACGCATATTTAATAATTTCGTACGTCTCTGTAACTAATTTGGCAAATATAGAACATAATTTGATCTTCTTTCGTTGCTACTTTTTTTTCTATGATACAGATGCACACACTCTTAGCGCAAAGTAACAATGTCAAGTAGAAATTAGTCTTAAATGAATGAAACTAATTGATACACAAAACCAAACGTTGTTGCTACATCATCCGGTCGGCTTCGTAAAGATAGTGTCATTTACATTTTTTAACAAGTAGGTGTCCTGAAATATTTTTAATACACTAGGTATTATGATATAGACGGAGCAGATGAAGAGTTTAGCTAATTTTGACTTGCAACCGTAGACAAAAAAAAAATCCAAAAGCAGAGAAATCAAATAATGAAAAATGAGTAAAATATCAAGAGAAAAATCATTATAACTAGTTTAACAAAATTCCTGAAAAGGATTAGGTACCAAAGGAGAGATTTGCGCAATCAGTGTCGAGTATAACGTGTTAGGGACATCAACAAATACGAAGAATAGCAAAATACCGAATTTATGACTCCTTGTTCTTTTGTTGTTAGTCTTTTAAAATTATTTAACAGTGCTTACTTTTCTTAGTGCCTCATAATGATATTTCAATCATTCTTCAGAAATATAAGACACATTTTTCATACATAAAAGTTTTTTTGTCCTTTCTCAGTTGAATATGGACATGGGGTTTTGTATCACATGATTCCTATTTCACTTTTCATACGTCTTTCCATTTAAATTTACAAAGTTGCGAAGTTCGGTTCTTAAATAATTAATTGGGAAAATTATTCTAAGATAAAGTCATGATGTTTCGTATATTGCTTTATGTGTGAGGTGCTAAATATTTGATATACATACCGAAATATACAACCTCTGACAATAAAGTTCGGTGAATGAAGTCAGAACGGCCAATCCGGCAACAAGGGCGAAACAAAACCCTGAATCTGGGTAGCGACAGGTGTTGACCATCTACCCCCACCGTTAATAGTTGAGCATTCGTTTGTGTTCCGTGTAAGACTTGTTTTACAAAGTACTTGTTTAGTGCGTTGGTTCTTAACTGAGAATAGGAAAATGAGCGAAAAAAAAGATCAATTTAAAGCTTTGGCTTAAACTTGACAAGATATCGAAGGAAACTCATGAGATGCTGGTGCGTGTTTATGAATTTCAAGTACTATCCATGAAATGTGTGTAAGAGTGTTTTGCTTGTTTCCGAGAAGGCTGGGAAAGGTTTTCTGACAACACCCGTAGGGGAAGACCGGCGACCTCCGTCAGTGACGAAAACATTGAGAAAGTGAAGTAATTACTCACAAAAGATCGTCGAGTAACTGTGTGCATGATAGCTGATGAACTGCATATTAACCGTGAATCTGTGCGACAAATCGTTAGCCAGAGTTTAGGCATGAGAAAAGGGCCACATTACACTGAAGATCAGAAGCAGGCACGTTTAGAGGCTTCACAGGATTTTGTAGAAACGGTGGATGCGACACCAAATTTCTTGAACTGTGTTGTCACTGAGGAAGAGTCCTGGTGTCTCAGGTACGACCATGAAATGAAACTGCAAGGTATAGAATGGTGTTCTAATGTATCAGAGCAGAAAAGGTCAGAGCAGAAAAATCATCAAACGAAAGCATCAACGTTGCTCATCAAACGTGATACGAAACGTGAGGAGGCTTTTGAACTCCATCTCAAAAGAAGACTTCCTGCAGAGTTTACAGTACAAAATGTATAGCAGATGTCAGGGGAACATTGTCATTGGAGGTGACTATTTTGAAGGACAGTAAGGTAACTTTCATTAATATTTCATCTACGTTAATGTTATAGGACTATACACCGAAATTTATTGTTACAGGCTGTATTTTTAAATGGTTCCTAAATGCAGACATTATTGGCGATCACAAGAATCATATCCTTATTCATCAATGTAGAAAAAAATATTTTTTTTTAGAAAAGTACTTTTCCAATTCCATAGAATAGATTAAATACCATTATTAGACAGAAAGAAACATAAACTACTAATTTTAAAAGATAAAAGTGCCTTAAATAAGGTAACCTAATGGTCACGATCGCGGATTAGCTACTAGCGTTGTTTTCCGCAAGTTGTGGTACTAGTTCCGATACCAATTAAAATCCCACAAAGTAGCGGGATTGATGCACGTTAAACCTAATCGAGGTCTCTTCAGTTTGGAGTGGTGTGGAAGTTTGGAGACGAAGGTTTCGATTTGAGATATCGTCCTCGGTATATGATCGAGCTCCAAAATGAGGAGGTCCGTTTCCAATAGTTCTCATGTTTCTTCTCAGTGCTACATTAATAATCAATAATTATGAAAATCACTCATAAACAAGGAGTCCTAAATTAAGTATTTAACTACTCCTGCGGCATGTTTTGTTACCTTAAAATGACATTTGTTTCATTTTTACGACTTTTCCGCTATAACTAAACTAAATTTGATTGGTTATTGATTCCTCATTCTGAAAATTTATTAAATGAAATGAATGATAATTCAGTTAGTATCTTATTTTCCAGATTTCCATACCAATTATCCCAGAGTGACACCAAATTTTAAATCTGGGGACTCGGAAGTAAAAGTTCTTTATTAAATAATGGAAAATAATTGCAGCAAATGAAGTGTGAAATCTCTCAAACTTTATATATATATATATATATATATATATATATATATATATATATATATATATATATAAAATATAATAAAATATATATAATTATTTTTCTCAGTTTATGAAAAAAACAGCTTAAACGGAACATAATTAATCAGTTAATAATCGAGGCTTTACTTAACTTCGTTGTAATTCACATATCTTCTACTTTTATCTAGCAATCAAAGCAATAGATTTTTTCAAAGTTTACGAGTTCCGTGGACCGAAATGTTTAAGGGGATATAGTACCCTATAAACAACTTTTTTATATAGAGATTTACAAATAAAACTTTTTATCGCTGTATTTGAACACACGCATAAAATCAGCTTTTCAGAAGGAAAAAAATCATTTTATACAAATACCTAAAAATTTTGAATTTTTTTTCAAAATATTTCGTTATCTTAAATATTCAACTATTTCTACAAGTTTTAATATTTATAAACTTTTTTGTCTACTTATTTGTACGCAATTCTCATTATTATATACATGGTTTTGCTCGTACCTGTGTTGTTCATATTTTTACAAACTTATTTCTTTTTAAAAGAGTACAAAAGCGCTTTAAATTAGTTTGAGTACTTTTTTTTTAAAAAAAAATGTTGATCTTAAAAAAATCCTTGTTCTCAGCACAAAGTTATCAAACATATTAGGAAAAATATCTAGAAATTTTTTTAATACTTTATATGATGATTTCAATAACACTTTTGTGTGTTCTTATTTAAAATTAAAGACTTTATAAAAATTAAAAATTAACTAAGAAATATGCTGAAAACTTTGAAGGTCAATGAAATGACTTAGCAGGCTGTTAAGAAAAATATAAATCTCTCTAAGTAATTTAGTTAGAGCTATAAAATGTTTTACATAAATTTAGAAAAGACAAACAATTAAAATAAAGTATTTGAAGTTTCTTCGTTATTTTGAAGAAAAATATAAATCTCTCTAAGTAATTTAGTTAGAGCTATAAAATGTTTTACATAAATTTAGAAAAGACAAACAATTAAAATAAAGTATTTGAAGTTTCTTCGTTATTTTGGTCTTTTTTAGGGTGCCGTGTCCCCATAAATAGAGTTGCAAAATCAAGATTTGTGCGATCAAAATACCTATCGAGTGAAATAATGGTAGACCACTATACATTAACTGAAAATGAAACTCAAAGTTTGTATCATTGTACAAATTGGAAGATTTAAACTCATATCAGATTCAGCAACAATTATTGGAATGCGAGTAAAAATAACTAAACCCGTTGTTCACCGCGACTAGAAGAATGTGAGCGTTTATTATTAGGAAAACTAATTAATGAAAAAATTAGACGTAAAAATTGAAATATTAGTTACGAGATGTGTACGTAAAATAAAAGTAATCTATTTTTCTGCATTTCAAAATGTTATCTAATTTGAGCATGAATACCAAAAACACAGTAAATATACCCAAATTATTTTTCCCATTCATTTTATTATTCGGTTTCAATAATGTAACTTTTCGGTGTTTAAAATTTGAGACTAATTAGCTGCAGTGAGAAATTCGTAAGTTACTCATTAATTGTTCCAAACCAGAAATAGAAAATGGAATTACAATTTTGTCTTAATAATCCGATACGTATCAGATCAAAGCACTGACGGATTATCCAAAAATCTGCATTACTACAAAATCATTAATAATGCTCTTAAATAACTTTTTGACTGTATAAGGGTTTTTTAAAAAAATTATTCCAGTACATTCAAATAATACATAAAACCTGTAAAATAATTAAAACAACAAAGAAAATTATTATTTTGTATTAATTGCGTATATCATTCCATAGTAGAAAATATCAAATAATGTCTGTAAGGCTTATCTGTTTAAAAAACACTGGATTACGTGTTATGCCAGAAAAGAGAAGTGCCTTATTATACTTTGTAGATGATGTATTGTACTTTGATACACTTATAAATTCTTTTACTCTTATACTATTTTCGAAATATTTTTTACACTGTTATATGTAAAATAACTTAGGTATGCTTATTTCTTTATTTAAAATATAATTTTTAAAAGAATAATAGAGGCAGAATCCACGTTATAAGCGAAAATGTTCTGAATTGAATATTTAATTCTGTTTTAAACAAGGAAAATTCATTAAATTTAAATCTTTAAGATTCATTCAAAGATTTTGATTGAAATTGAATTCAATTCGTGGGAAAATGACGTAAGAACCGACTGAATAAATCCAAATAAATATAAGACACAATTCTTAAATATTTAGAAAAGTTTAATGGTGTAAGTAACTATAACAACATTTTCTATTAAACGAAGAATGATTTTAATGCAGAAGAAAAATATATGAAACGTAAGATTGAAATATAAACAAGCAGAAAATCTAGAAAATTATCTATGAACTGTAAATAAATTTTACAAAAGCGATGAATTATTTTTGTATTGCAAATAAAAGTAGCGCACATTAAAATAGATATGTACAATAAGAAATTGAGGATGATAAGGAAAAAAAACGAAGTTTTTTATTTTCTCAAAGTTATTGCAAAAAGGCATTCAATAATTACGTAATAAAAAAAGCAGTCTCTCTAAAATATGGACAAAAATATAAAGTTGCTAATAATAACTACAATCCTACAATAAAAACAAAATTGTTTTTTAATAAAATCATAAAAAACGAAGTGAAGACGGATTTCAATACTTTAAAAAAAAAGAAAATAAATTTCAAAATTATCCACCAAATTAAATTAGAAGATTTAACTATAGGTATTTGAAGCAACTCAGGATAGCGCGTAAACTTTTTTACAACACAATTGAAAGGATAATAAAAGAAAAATATATCGCAACCGAGAAGAACTTACTTTACGACAAGCGGAGTTTGATCATCTCTGTGTGCCGACACATGGCTAGGCCGAGCTCTCCGAGAGCTGTATCCTCACGACTCGGATCTTGAGAGGCAACTGGCCGAGATCAAATCAGCATCCTTTGCTCCTGCTCTTCTGCGCCTGCTCCCGAGTTAATCTGGCGCTTAGGAAAACTGCCACTCATATTGATTGTTGGTGTGATTGTCACTTTTTTAAAGAGATTTACGAACTTTGTCTCCTTCTTTTTGTGTCGCAGGTACTCGGATAAAGAGAGTATATAAAATGTACGGCAGGATTTCTTTTCTGAAGGAGGGGAGAAGAAAATCCATTCTTCTCTCGTAGAGGCATGAGATTCGAAAGTTTAAACACAAGTCATTAAATCAGGTAATGAAGTGACGGGCAAAGAATTTGTAACGCGGCTTAATTTTTTTTTATGTTTAAGGATGTGAATTTGCTTTAGGCTTCGCGAAATGGAAACAAAATGAAGTTAACAGAATTGTACAAACCTATTTTAACTTATAAAATAAATAAATTATCTAACGTGTCATGTAGCTGTTTTGAGAAAAAAGCGTCGTTGAAAACGCGTGTATATAAAATAAAGAATAAATGGTGTTAGGTTAAAAAGATTGACAATACAATACATTATGATTTTCAAAATTACATTTAGTTTGCTTAAGAAATACTTAAGTTGAAAATATATATTTTATAAATATTTCCTCTTTGCTTTTATTTTAATATCCGAACACTGTATTATTGTTTACTATAATAACTTCTCGTTTCTCTTATTTTAATAATTTAAAAATCGAAATTCATGGCAGATAAAACAGAATCGTCTGAGCTTAATTCTTTTTCTTGGTACCAATGGTAACGTTATAGAACTTTTAGAATATTTTGGTTGTGAAAATATAAAAATGCATTAGAGGAATTTGCCTAAAACTGGTTCTTTTCTTTATTGTAATTGCTCCTATGGAGTCTAGGACTTGGAATTATGCTTACTTGATGCTAATTAATATCCTTTTTTTTCGAGAAGTTTACAGGAAAAAAAAGCAGAGGTAAAAATAAAATTTGCAAAGATAATTTCTAAAAATATAAAATTTCATTTTCTTTCGATCTATTATTCGCTACTTTTATTTATATATTTATATGGTTATCATCTTTTATATATAATTTAGAAAACCCTTACTAATAAAACCTTTTCAACATTTTTATTTTATTTATTTCTGTTATATACAGCACATAAGACATGAGCTTTTTAATTGTCATCTTACAGACAGCATTTTAATATCACAAATTTTCTTCGGCGAAGTCCTGTATTTTCAAGGGCATATGGATTATGTGATCTTAAAACTCATGTCCTTATTCAATTGAAAAGAGACACAAAAACTTTTTGACTGAAAAATAACTCTTATCATTCCGTAGAATGATTGAAATATCATTATTAGGCAAAAAGAAAGGAAAGTTGTACCAATAATTTTAAAAAAAGATTTGACAGTGAAAATCAAGAAATCTTAAATTTGGTATTTTACTGTTGCTCATATGTTATGATTTTCAGATCTGGTAATAGATATATATGTTTAGATAGTATTTACAAAATTATACAAAGCTATATTTTTCCATTATGGATGGAATTTAAGCGCTTCTTTGAAACAAGAAATGGTTATTAAAGACGATAGACCCTTGCCATGGATTCGTGCACTTTGGTGTTGTTTGAATAGTGTGTCTACAAGCATTGAACCGTGGTGTTAGGGTGAATGCTGTACATTAAATATGCTCGGATTCTAAATCATCATGTTACCATTCTATGGAAACTAGAAGAAGGGATATCTTAGGCCTGATCCTCTTCATGTGACCATGAATCTAATTTACAAGTTCCGTTGGCGAATGCCCTAGTGTTGCGTCGAAGTGCTGAGTAGTAAACTGTGTTACTTCACTGTTTTCTTACGTAGAGTTATGCGCGTACAAATTAGAAACTATGTTAGTAAGACCACGAACGAAGAAATCTTGAATAAAGATGCATGAAATTTGTACCTTGTGAGAGGTACTACACTACTTGCTTTTACTTGAACCTTTTATAAGAAAAAGGTTTGAATTCAATTCAAACGTACGATACTTATGGTAAACAGGTAGTAATATTTAAGAAATTTGATTAACTTCATTTGTTTAAAATAACAATTTTAAATCTTTTCAAATATTAGGCTGATATTAATTTTGCTCAGACAATTGTTTCTTTAGTTTGAAAGGAATTGTATTTATTTAAAACATTTTAAATTGTGTGTTCTCGATATGAACTTTTAAAAGAAATCTTTTTAAATCTAACTGAACGTTAAGGAGAAATTTGTTTTAAGAATTTTTCAACAAATATAATCATATTAATTTTTTTTTTCATTTATCCTGAGATAAGGAAGCTTTATTGCATAACCATTTTCCTGTAATTCGAACAATAAATATATTTGATTTTCACTTACAACATTATATTTGTCGTTGTGGTTTGTTTCTTAACAACGTTTTTAGAAGCTTTAGAAGATTATTAAAAATGGATCTCTTAATTTTGAATAATGATCAAGTGACGAAGATGGCACCACAACTCTGGCAGATGGCAATTAGTTTTTGCAATGCGTCAGTTTAAATAGCAGCTACAGGTTTAACGAGCTTCATCCCATCACTTGAGTTTTAAACAAACATAATTGGGTGTAACATAATATGAATGTTTTATTTGCAATAAAAACTTACAGATACATAAGTTCAAGTTCTAATGCATAAAATTTCGGAAAATAAGTTTGAAATGTTGGAAAAAGTTTGAATATTTATAGCCGATCTTTTACAGTTTTGATTTTGAATCTAGTATACTAATTTCTTCGATTTTAAAATGATATTTTGTATAATTTATTTTATTGAAGGATTTGAATTATACGGTGCTATATAAATTAAGTGCCTGCGAACCCTACATAGTTTCGAGATTCCATCGAATTTTAATTTATATTTTAAGTGACAAGTTTAAGAATCGGTAAATGATTTTAGCTCAGCATAGTAAGAACTTTTGTATTTCGGCAATTTTAAGACATTATACGAATATAAATGCAAGATAACTCAAAGCAATACTTGAAGTATCATATTTTGCTCCATTTTTTATTTAAATAATATTAATTAACAAAAAAAAAGAAAATAGTTACAACAATTGCTTTAATTGTTATATTATAATTTTAAAACTTCTAATTGTAACAGTGTTTCTCCATCATAATTTTAAAAAGAGCAATTTCTTCTTTTTTTATAAATACATAATTTTAACAAAATTCATATGCCAACTTAACTTATATAATTCAATCATAGGACTGAATAAATAGTGTGAACACATCTTCTGTGATAAACCATACTTGAATTATTTTATTATAAGGAAAAGTAATACTTTTCTAATTTGCATTACAATGCGCAATTTATTTTATATTTAAAAGTTATTCAAATTGATTTTGAATTAATTTGATTTATGCAAATCTTTCACAATATTTGGTTTAGTTAAAAAGGTAAATGAAACTAGTCTGTCTCTTTTAAAAAGTTGTCCTGAAAGTCACTCGTATGTTACCCAAGTTCATGTGATAAAATTGAATGAAAAATGTTTTAATTTTAAAACTATGAATAATTTCGATTCTTTTCAATTTTATGACCCTAATTTTTGTATGGTAGAAACCAAAGAGTATAAAAACTTCAATTATATTTATCATATTTCCTTATACATCTTTAATATATATTAAGAATTTAATCAATATTGATATTAAATCCGAATTGTAAATAATACGTACTAAAAAGAAGTCATAATATTAATATTCAGCTAGTCATTTGAAAATTCGATTCATTATTGAATAAAAAGGTGTTCCAGTATTCTAAAAAGCATATATCATAAGCATTAGAAATATGTAAAATAGCAATTTTAACTATAACATAAAAAAATCAAACTTGAAAGCGTTATAAATTGTAGGAAAATACTTTGTTTGAGAAATATGAATGTTTATGCAATATTTTATACGTCGAAGTTTAAAAGAGACATTTCAAACATTTATTATAACGAATAGTTAACAAGTCTAACACTAAATATCCCTTAAAGTGAATCAAAAAGCAAGTTTAGCGTCTTCTACTGATTTTTAAATATGATTTATTGTGCTATTTGTTCTTTAAATCTGCATAAAAGCAGTGAAATGTCATTAAAATAAATATTTATAAGTACACGAAAATTGTAATCACATTAATTTCTAAAAATATGCAAACATAATGAATAATGAGAGTTGTTCTCTTTGTTCGAGTTTTAGGCGATGTGTCCATTAATTTGTGTGATAAGTGACAGGGCCCAAGTCTTTCCCATTCTGAAATTCTTTAACACTTGTCAAATAACCCAATTTCTCGACGGATTTTTTTAATCATGACTTAACGATTTGACAAACAGCAGAGATAGATTTATCTTTTACATACTAAGAATAGTTTTCCATAGAAATGATACAACATAAAACTAAACAACTTAATCTACATATAATAATGAGTAAGAAAGAGTATTGAGATGAGAGATAGTAAAAGCAGAGATTTTGTCTGATGATTAACTGTGAAATGAAGCCATTCTTATTTTTCATTATTCCCCGCTGTATTTCAGAATGTGGGAGTATAAATGGAATAGAACGAGTCCTCTAAATTTTCTAAGATAACAATAATATAACATGAATAAAGATATTTTACTGTACATTTATATTTTAATATAATCACTACACTACGAGGAAAGTAAAATTATTGACAATAAATTTTTGAATAGACTTTGATTAAATAACGAATTATAATACAAAAGTAATGAATGTACTTAAAACACGATCTCTAGTTTCTCTAGAAAAATAATTTTAACTCGTGCGTTATTTCACCTGAGAGTTATAAAGTTTCATTTAGAGAGGTAATAATACTCTCTCTTTGTATATATATAAGTATAAAAGGTTTCAGATTCTCATTTTAAGTTGAAGTGAGTCAACACTTTTATAAATTAAAAGATAAATTTGCACGATTGAATCTCCCTCCGTTTGTCTCTCTCTCTCCTTCGCTAAGCGCGCACACACACAGTTATATATATATATATATATATTAACGTAAAAATGTTTCATACAGCAAACATTATTTCAATAGGTATAACTTTTAATCCTATATCTACAACATAAGGAAGGAATAGAATAAAAATTACATATAACTATAAGAAATTATCCAATGCTTTGGAATAGTCGAGGCTTATACTGTATTTCATTTTCCTCAATACAGGATATCAAGGGATAAATATATTTTTTGTTCAATTGTTTACCCATCAATTCGAATTTATCCAAACAAATTTGATGTTCTTTTTGCTATATTGCCATGTTTAAGTGTTTTGAGTTTCAAAAGTATTTTTACATAAAACTGTTTTTGAAGTCTTTAGTCCTTTTCAAAATTAGCATTTTTTTGTCAAATTCTCATTGATTTGTTTTGAAAGAAACAAAAATAAGGAAAATTACTTATTGTTGATCGCTTAATGTCTAGGTATGGCAAACCCATATATTCTAATAACCTGTAGTGAAATTTGACAGATTAGCAACCACAACGAAATGCTTAAGTTTGTTGATATGATGCAGTGTACACGAAATTATTTAACACATAAATGTGCAGAGTTTAATATTTGTTTGTATTATTTGCCAGAATTTGCTGTTTATTCATATCTGGTGTGAATGTGTGTGTGCTCGTGCGTGTGAGTAATTTTTGTGGATGGTTTCAAAAAAATAACTATTTGTCTAAATTATCACCTTTCGATTTACTTTTTCATCTTATTTGAATTCAGAACATCGCCTTGTGAAAGAATCTCGACATATGTAATTTAACTTTAATATATAAGACTTGTATGCTTATATATTAAAGTTAAATTATATATTGCGGATAGGATAAATGATAATGTATGCTTAAAGACGCGTTTAATTATCATCTTCGCTTTATTAACTATTTTTGAAATAGTTTATCAAAAGTATGAATAATTTAGTGGAAGATACACTACACGACACTGAACATGCACATCAAGAAGGGGTGGACAGAAAATTATACAAATATCAAGGTAGACTCACGTCACCCAGTTATGCGAATGATGTGAAATGCGCTGCTCACCAGCACACGTTGAAGAATATATAAGGAATGAAGTCGCAGAATGTAAATTTTCGTGCCGCCATTTCGGTTAGGGAAATCACCGTAAAAAATTTGCTCTGGTTTCAGAAAACGCGAGAAATAAGAAGGAATGCAGGCCGTCGTTAACGGAGGCAGTTCCAGCAGACAGACGATTATACGAGGGGCATGGACTGAAAAAGGCAGGTTGGTCTATACAAAAAATCCTAGCTGACACACACATGGACGAGTCCACAGTGCAATGGTTGTGACAAAGATGGTTGTAACAAGAAAATGTTGCGATTTTGAGGAGTGCCTGTGCTGCTAGAACATCTACCGAAAAGCGGTGGTGGGTCTGAAAGCCACTTCTACCAGCCCTCTGTAGTATGTTTAAGACACCCTGGATGCTCCCATATCAACAGAACTATTTCCCGTCTGTTGGTTGCTATTAGTCTGCACTCATCGCATCCGTTCAGAAGACTGTCATTGGCCTCACAGTATAGACGCCAATATTTGCAACGGTGTCGGTCACAAGCGATGTGGATGATGGAATGGCACAGGGGCGTGATCTCAGATGAGTCATGTTTCTGTTTCTTCAAAGATAGCACCACGTACGAGTGTAGCGTCGACATAGAGACAGGTCCAATCCGACAAGCTTTGTGAATATCGATTATCCCTGTTCCCAATTTATTTATTTGTGTTAATGTATAATGTCCAGTATTTATTATTTTCTACAATATATCTTAATTTATCTGAGTTTATATTACATAATGGTACAAAAATTGCTAAATATGTTTTGTTCGGAATTGTATTTATTTATTTTTATAATTTTTTTTTTGTTATTTCATAGAAGTAAAAAACAAAAAAGTGATATACTTAATTTTTATTTGATACTTTGAGAATAAAAAAAATGTTTCTCGTTCATTAAGTATTTAAATAATAATAGACATATTTCAAATATATTTTTTAAATTAACTTGGCAGTTTTCTTGGAATATTCTTTCTTATTCATTTATGCATTTCAAATTTTACATAGCTAATTTTTGTTATAAATTAACAACTTAAAATTATTTCATAATATTTTTTACTAGTTTGTCAATACAAAATTAATTCTTTGTGTAAAAGAAAATATATGTTTCTTAAGACTGTTTTTTAAAAAAAATATACTTGAGATCTTTTAATGCCTTTCGCATATTTGAATAAAAAATACAACACTTAAGTATTTTCAAAAAAAAAGAATAAATTCTTAATATATATAATCGTAAATGACAAAATATACCTTGACTGAATCTATATATATATCAAATTTATAATCGGATGGAGAATATATAAATAGATACTAGAAATGTATCTGCAATTCGTAGAATAATACTTCAATGAAACTTTATATCAATATCGAAGTACCACTCAAATATATCTGACAAAAGAAATTCATGCTGATTCCTAAATTTTGTAAATCATTTCGAATGAAGTACAAAAGTCAGCATTTTGGAATGCTGACAACGACACGATTAGACGAGTGTTACATATCACTTGTCGTGGAACGAGTAGTTGACAAGCAAATAAATAGCATTAGCAAAGTTATGAGTGATATAAGAAGGAAATTAATGTAATGGATTGACAGAGAGACAAATATTTTTCCAAAACCAAATAATAATAATGCATCATAGCAATGACTTTGAATAACGAAATGAACATTATATTTAAACTTAGATTATTTCAAAAGGTATGTTCTTAAAATGTAACATACATTGTACTAGATTTAATTGAAAACATTTATCTGACATATATTGCTAACACTTCTTTTGTCAGGAATTGTCCGTTCAGATTCTTGTTTATGTTGATATATTTTATATTGTTTGGCATCTAAGGAATTAATAATTCTTAACAAATCGGAGAAACTTATTTGTCTCAAATCACTTGTAAATGCAGCTATTCAATTCCACTCAAAATAATGTGGAGTATTGTTTGATCGTTTGATTTATAAACGTTGCCCTAAGAAATAATATGAGAGCTAATGGCGAAGAGCCTCTTAATTTAAAACCGCGGTCAAATCACTCAAACTAGCATTCCACTGTCAAACTTCCACACCCTCCCAAGTGAAGACTCAGAGACTCGACAGTTTAAACGTGTATCTTTCCATCCCTTGAACACGTTAGTTCTTGAGAGTAATTAAGATTCGAATGCACACGACTCGAAGAAAACAATGCTGGCTATGAAATCGTGACTATGATGTCTCGGCAGTCGCAGTCGAGAACTATGTGGAGGATATTTTGGAAAAATTGTCATTCTATATACATATACTTATTTTCACCACATTTAGTTCTGTGAAATTACATGCGTTTTAGAAACAAGTCTGTAATTCTTGTAGTCATTGAATATTCTCTTAGAACACTATATTAAAAATGTGGTTGAATAATTAGCAATAAATGTTTTTACTGTAAATAAGGTTGAACATCATAAGAATTTTTAAAAAATAGTTCGTACAATCTTTTATTCATCGCAAATCATTCCAATAAGTAACGGATTGCAAAGTCGGAGATGAAACTGCATAATTGCTCCAAACAAATTGAAACGGATTCTTATCTGGATTTGTAAAATACACATATTCGAGATATTTAAGAATTATTTATTTAAAAAAGGGAATCGTGACTTCTTAATAGCAACTTATTATTGTGTGAAATCTTAACAGATAATAGATATTTATTTCGAATATATTGATTATAGTTAATACAAGATCTACAAATTCGATTTCCAGTATATATGAAAGCCTCTTCATGGAATTTCTAAATAAAAAAAAGCATTCTATATTGCGGAATTGATTATGATTTATCATATTGGATATTTTACTTCAAAGAAATAGTAGATGTTTTTTAAATTAGTCACAGCGGAGTACTGGATTCTTCATATGAACCAATGAAATATAAAATTTCTTAGCCACCTTTTTTTTTCAGAGATCTTCGCAGTTTTCTGAAAAATCATAATGTATGCTGCAAATTTTGTCCGGCTTATATTACTCATTTAGCATTATTTTATTCTGAATTGTGGATTCTACTTTTTCCGTATCATATCAATATATTATTTAAGAATGGAATTTTTATTATTGCACTATGCGCATATTTAAGAATGAAAGATAGCCGTATTTTCTTTTGTACTTTAATAAACTTTCTCGCTGTAAAGACGAGAGTGAAAACTACAAGTTAGAATATGCGAAAGATTTCTTTAGATGGACGCCACAAGAAAGCAAAATCACAGTTGTGATTTACAGCATCTGGTGTTGATTGTGATAAATCCAACCCATTAGGGAGAATATAAGAGCTGGATTGCCGACTTTGCTAGATTATCGAGCGCCGATATAGTTTTAACAGGTTATCCATGAATAATTCACACTCCTAATGAAATTTGGAGCAATTAAAACATACATTTAGTGTATTTACGTACATTCTCAAATTTTGTAAATGATGCCAACTTCCAACAAAGTATCTCATTCTATTAATAGCAAAATATTTTTAATCATTGATAATTTATTTAATTGAACATTCTTGTGTTGATAAGAGATACAGCACAAAAGAAAAGAATAATACAGGACAGTGATAATTAAAAAAAAATTGTGACGTGCTACCCAAGTCTATTTAAATTTGAAGAACACCCGTTAGGCTTTGAGATAGTATTACTGTTCAATACACTGTACGTATACAGCTGTAATATTTTGAGAACTTCATATGCTACTTAAATTAAAGCTTTGAGCACTGTACTAGAAAAAAAATAATCCAGAGGAAAATATGAGTTTAAGCAAGATTATTATGTTTTCTTAGGTTTTCTTACACTACATAATATGTAGAGAGAAATAGTTTAGTTTTAAGTCAGTTTACATTCCCTTTTGATTTACGATCCTAAAATTGACTTTCAATATTTTTTGAAGAGTTGTAAGGTAACGTATGAAAGCTTGCACTACGATAATTTATAACCCGAGAATTCCAGGTATCTAAACACGTCGATATATCTCAATTTTTTTGTGATTCTATTTAATAAACCTTTTTGATAATAATTTTAATCGTATTCTTATGCTTTCTATGAAAAGAAATTATCAACCAATTAGTGTAAAAGGCTTCGAAAAGTGTTGAGTAAAAAAATTATTACGAAATTAGATTTAATTGTACATGTTACTTCTAAGACTCACAGTTAAGAAAGCGGAAGCAATTCCTGCCCTTCTTTCGCGGCCGTTTTTTGGTGCAAACACACTTTTAAACTAATTTCTCTCCAATGATTTAATTCTCTCTCATTTGGAGTTTGCTAATGAAATTCTGAGCTCCACGGCCTATTTATCGCACGATTTATTAAATAGAAAAGGAAAAAAAATATAAATGTCTACTTTAAACAGAAGTTCTGAAGTCATCTAAAAAAAATGATTGATCTGATTATCATGAAACCGGAGCCCAGGTAAAACCGCGAGTTAAGCAGATTTGCGAAATAACAGTGTCCGAATGTACTTTTTCTGTTTTTGGAGAGCAAAAGTTATCAGATATAGAGAAGTTTCATGAGTCGAAACTAATTAGTATTTAATTCTTGTACTTCCCTTTAGTATATGTTCAAAATAATTTGGTTCCATATCGTAAAATATATTAATTTCTGGATAAGTTATAAGAACATTCACACGTGTTAAATGCAAATCTGTTTGAATCTTCAGTTAGTTTTTAAGGCAGTTCATGACTCTCTTGTAAGCTACCCATACAAACACATTTAGAAAGTTTTTAACCAATGAAAACTTTTAAAAAATTATATATTAATTTACGAGTAGGAGAGTGTCTATTAATATCGTAACACGAGAGCTATTGGGGACGCATCTCAAATTCTTAACTATGGCCAAGTGAAAAGGAGGACACCTGAGCAGGCACCTATCTCTTCAAATTTACACACCACGCCACGGGGATGTATTTTGAACTAAATAAAAATTAAAGGAATAAAATTTTATCCGAATTAAATTAAATTTCTTGGAAAACAAATTAATTATAATTAAGAAATTAATTACAATATTAAGTGAAGCAAAATTAATTTTAAATCTAAGAAATTAAGTACAATATCAAGTGAAACAAAATTAATTTTAAATCTAAGAAATTAATTACAATATTAAGTAAAATAAAATTAATTTTAAATCTAAGTTAAAAAATTTAAATCTGAAATAATGTCTATGTATTTCATTTTCTGATAAAATTTTGACTGCTCGCAATTTCCTACGTGTTCGTAAATATATCTTATTTTAATATAACGATACTTTAATACAACTTATCGAAAGAAAATTGAAGTATCGTTCTATTTTACAATAGATTTGATCATTGAATAAATATTATATAGTTCATATACACAAAATATAATGATATTTACATCATATTCATTAAAAATTAAAAATTTCCTTTGGCTCTCTGTTAATCACATTAAGATTTCCGACTATGTTTGGAATTAAAGTTTTCATTATAGATCCCACAGGGAAAAATTCTCTTCTTTCATTTTATGCACTTTTGGCCGGAAAATACGTAACAGTCTGAAAATAAAATTATACCACGCTTTTTTTCATACTCAACATTATTTCTTTATGAATAAAGAAATTTATGAAAATATTGCTTGAGGGGAAAACGCTTATAGCAAAAACACCATTGCAAATATTGTACTTAGGTTTTACGACTGCTTTCCTAAGAATTGCAGTTTAAGTATTATTTCCATTTATTCTTCCTCGTAAGGTTTGAATGTGCCATGTCTGCAATTTTTTGGGTTTTTTTTTTATCCTGCGTCATTTCAGGGTTTATTAAATACAGATAAGTAAACCTATATTAGAATTTAGTGTATGTGTACGTCAAGTTTTATATTATATTATCTTACTCGTATCTTTCTTTGGAAATAATTTGTTTTCCTATGGTAAATTTCGATGAAATATACCATTCTGTCGAGAGCACATTAAAACAAATTGAAAAAATTAAAAGTTCTTTGAAATGTTTTACAAAGAACAGATTTAGCCAACCAAAGTAGGCTTTTTGTATTATTATTGTTAAATTACTCAATTAAATATAAGAATTAAAGTAAACAATGCTATCGAGAAATGGACAATTATAAGCTATTCCGATATTAAAATGCAATGAAAGATAAATTCTTAAACTGAATATTATATCATCTACATGTAATAAAAATTAAAGTAAACCATAAATTCCTAAATTGAATATATTTAAAATAAATGTTATTAAAATTGAAGCCTACGATGAAAAATTGAAAAGTGAGTAAGTACGCCAAAATTGATCCAGCTGAAATAATAGCCCATTGAGAGACCTTCAATAAATTTATCTTGTTCTTAAGGTAAATATTACCAAATAAGCTCAAAAGTCTCCAGTATTATGCATTGTTACTTTTACTTTCGGTATTCTTACTTACTTTGGATTCAGTTTTCTGTAGTCTTGGAACGATTTGAGAAGATGGACATTATACCTGAGAAGTTTACTAATAATCATTTCAACTATATTTTCTACATTTGCAACATTCAAGACTGATTTTTGTCTCTTTATAAAGGAGGATTAAATCGTTAAAAGCATTACTATAGTATTTTATATAATTCTAAGTATCGAAAAGTGAAAATAAAATAATGTTGGATAATTTCCCAAACTTAAGCTTTTAATCAATTTATAATGTGTTGCATTAAATCGAAGGTATATTTTTCATATGACACTTTGTGTGACATGAGACCTTCATATGTTGCTAATTGTATTAAAGACTCAAATGAGAAAATAAATAAATTCAAATATTGATGTGTAATTTTCCTTTTGTAACATGTCCGAAATATTTTTCTGATAAAATATTTCAACTTTTAACATTAATCTCGTTATATGAGAAGGCTTATAAAATATTTTTTTATACTTAATTTTATCTAAACTGATTAATCGTTCTGTTTAACTATGTTATTTCGAAAAAAAATTCATAAATTCTGAATAAGAAGCTGATTTAAGATTATAAAAACACATCAATTGTACTATTGACATTACCCACTCTATTATAAATATACTCTGAATTAAGGGTTTTTATTTAAAAATAACAATTTTGAGATTTCACATCATCATTGGGCAAAAAGGAGTGATCGTATAGTGGAGAAGAGAAGCTCTGATTAAAGATCAGAAAGAGAATTATAATTAAGAACAATGACTAAAATGAAAGGAATATCAGTTGATACACTCATTTTAAATTTATTAAATTAAACTTAGTTTAAAATTCACATAAACTGAATTTAACATACCTGGAGATGTATGACAGTGATGCTCCAATCGAGGAAGTATAATTCATATGTTTAATTTACGAAGTGTGTTTTGAGTGTGACATGTCAGTGTGGATGTGAAAATGGTATTGTATAAAATTCTTGGCAAACTTCTTATTTAGTGTGAGTCGTCAGGGGGGATGGAGGGCAACCAAAAACTCGGAGAAAACGCCCTTCTTTCAGAAGTTGTGAATCACACTTCTAAAGATGAAATGTTCAATCACCCTCTACAGGTCTTTCATGAATATAATCAAACTATCCAAGAAGGATTATCTATAATTAAAGCCAATTTGTTTCATAATGTGTGGGAGCCTCGTATCAATATTTACAAAATATCTGAAAACATCTTCATAAAGTGCATCCTAGTATTTAGGATATTTAAAACTATTCTTCAATGTTTGTATTAAAAACTTTTTTATAAAGTTAAGAAAAGGCTCACATTCTAGTATCGATGAGTCAAAACTTCCATCTAACATAGACCTGCACTATAATAGTCAAGCAATTTTTAAGTAAATGCAGGATAATTTAAGAGGATTCATCCAATTTCAAAGTTCCCTACTTTCATAAATAAACGACGCGGAAAGATAAGTAGTACATTGATGCAAAGGAAAAATATAGATTTTTTTTACTAGTATTCGATATAACTTCCTTTAGATAAACGTATAATGTCAATTTGATATGTAAAGTCCTTCCAAATACGGTGTTAAGTGTTCAGTGGTAAAGGATTGAACAGAAGTTCACAAAAATTTGTAGATATTGGTGGCACATACTTTTCATCATTTATAAATCCCAAAAGAAAGAAATCACATGGAGCGACATCAAGTAACTTAAATTCTTGCTGTATAACATCAAGTCCCCTGGTTCACAACTGCAAGGGAACTCCGTGAAAGCTTCTAAAACAGCTTTTGTGATATAGCTTCACGAAGAGCACACGAAGGTCGTTTATTTTTCCCAATATAAGTTTCTATAGTCTTAACTATGCACTCATTTATTGCTTATCATTTTATGTCGTTTATTTTTGAAGATATAGAACTTCGAATTCGGTTATTGGTCTTGAATAACTTTAATTAACATAAAATCATGTTAGTTTCTTAAAAAATGGTATCTTAAGTTATGATGGTAATGTAAAATATCTAATACATGTTTGTCACTTTCATCTAAAAATGTGCTATAATAACCAAAGTACTTTGCGTATATACGATATAAATGCAAGTTTGTGGTATTAAAATATTATTTAATGCCTAAAATTGGTATGTCAAACTTTCATCTAAAACTAAAAAATAATTCTCAAAATATTTTGCATAAATACTGTATGAAAGCAAGTTTAGAATCATAAAGAATTAATTTTGCGTTATTATAGGAAAAGGAAATATTCATCAAAAATAACTTTGCGAACAAGTTTGAATACCTTAAAAAGGAAACGAAATATTCCTTAAAAATCCATATACGATAGGAAAAAAAATATAAATTCATGTCTTCTCCTTCTGCGGTCAAATGTTTTCAATATCTCAGAACTTTCCATCTTTATATTTTTCAGAATATAGAGTATGCCATGCATTGAATAGCAGACGAGTAGAGCAGCCAGAACACGTCAACTTGATCGATTTTGAATGAACATTTTATTTAAATAAAAGTTTTTTTTTTTGCGTCACTTCGTAGAAATGTATGTGACCAAAAGTGACAAACATATTTCTACTGGAGAAATCTCATTCCGAAGAGAAACTTTTAAAAAGATTACATATCTTGAAAAAGTTTGGCATAAAAAAAACTTCAAAGGGACGTTTGAATTTTAAAGATTGACTTTCTCTGATTGAACTCACATAGATGAATCTTTAAATATGATTCATTCTGTTTTGGAAAATATTATAAGAGTGAGAAAATACTGACATGAAGATCAATATTTTAGATTATATATTAAAATATTGGGTAAGACATAATGCTCAACTACTTTAAGTGAATTCATTCTCCCAGTTAATTGAATTACATTGAAGGAATTAAAATTAACCTTATATATACATTACTTGCCAAGTTAACTCTATTGACAGAATTTATACTTTCAGCAATCATTTATGGGGTAACTAAATACCCTTCAACACTGGCATGGGTTCACCCTGTATTTGGTGAGAAAGATGTTTTCCTACGTCAATAAGGAATGTTTTTCTACCCCATGACGGGGAGATTAGTTGACATTGAGTGTCAATTCGATCCCCCATTCGGTCGGTCCGGAGATAGTTCGTTCGGTTACCTTTTTCAGTTCTGTTAGGTTAAAAATTATGCCCCTTAAGATAGTTATGAAGGTGTTTTAATTTTTGTCGTTGTTGTCGCAGAGAGACGCCTCAAACAATTCCCTTCCCCAGTAATTAATTCCACAGTTCCCTTATAATTACTGTAAATGGTTTGATGATTGCTGTTTTCATTATGTTCTAAAAGTAACAGTACTCTAAAGTTATCTTCAAACATTGGGCATATCAGCATCAGGATTTCAAACCTCTACAAGGAGTTGGGTAAATTTTGAGACATTTGCCCTTCATTATCCAGTTATATCTCAATCAATTGAATTTCTTATTTATCAGAACTGTAGGGTTCATATATATATATATATAATGCCAAACTAATTCATATCACTTAAATAAGAAATCTATCTTACCAATTCAGAACTCTATTCAACAGTTACTACGAACTCAATATGTTTAGTGTTTTTTTTTTTTTTTTTTTCAATACACAAAACAAAATGAAGAATTTTAAAAGAAATAACAATTCTCTGACAGCAAGCCGTTGTCCTCTTCTCCCATTATTTTCCGTTAATTCTATATTATTTATGTATCATTACATCCAAATCACTCCACTTCTATCTTCATCTAAGTTACCTAATCTCGCTTCATTTTGGTTGAGAAGAAATTGTAATTTTTTGCAATTAAAATTTATAAAAGTTCACGAGGTAAGTGAAAAAAAAATCGCGAATAGCTCAACGTAGCGATCTGATTGACTCTGAAAGCAAAGCTGAATCGGAAATGACATATACATGTGGTAGTGTATGCAGAAAATACAAAAAAATAACATGTAAATAAATATGCAATTTATTATTCATTAAACATCTACGACGTAACATGGTCAACTACATACCAGTCAAAGAAGGTGTTCAAATTGCCATCCACGATATGTGACTTACGCCTTGCATCCTTGGAGCATGGAAGCAGGAACATTCCTTAAGGTTCTGAGAATGTCGCAGATTTCCCAGCGGATACTGCGTTGCTTGGGCAGCGGCTCTCTTCAACAACAACGCCAGAAGAAAAACTTCTCAATAGCTGGCCCGTCTATAACAAGGACGTCTCTTTTGGTGCTATTGTTAAAAGCGCCACAAAAAGCGACTGTCAACATTTTTTCGGACCCAATGCTCAAGGATTCGGTATGTCTTTGGCCCACCATTGTCAATTGCTCTCCCCGTCCACGTGGTGGAAGCCCATCTAACACTGAACTTTAAATCAGGTTCTCGGAGTTGTCAATGAGTGTGCCATACACCAGTGAAATGCTCTTAGATGAAGTATTCAATGCATGATAAGTTCGGCATTTGTGGAGGCAATAAATGGCCGATCCACTATTGACCAAGTAAGAATTCCATGCGGTTACGAACATCACGGCTGTAATGGGTCGTTTTCCAAAGAGTTTACGATTAGAAGTATGTCTCATTGTTTATCGATACGCATAAACAGCCGTGTGGCTCGCATATTGCAATTTGTAACAACGTACACCGCTAGTTCCGTGTTCGTATGATCAGTCATTCAATGTGTGCAATAAATAATCTACACTAACTCATTAGATTTCGGCATTAATGCATTATCGACTTCCACGTCTGTTAACATTTCTGACCCTACTTTGTATGTGATTTAATCTTATCATTTGGTAAGAAACAAAACATATTCAAGTGTTGTACTTCCACTGAAGGGTTGCCATGTGGCTGGGGTGATGTAAGTTGAATCTACCGGGAGCGTTAACTTCACTTGTAGTGAAATGTGGAAGGTTTAAGAGTAGAGTGCTAGTTCAGGTATCGTTCTCGTTACTTAATCATAGGTGAAAATTATAAGGAGTTTCACCCAAATCCCTCGTGTTCCTTCTAATTGAGACGGTAATAAGCAATAAAGAAAAGCATAAATGCAAATTTACTCTAAATTTAAGATGAGCTTAAACTGAAGTAGAAGAAATTCTTTATAAGTACCATATAAATAATCTTTACTTATACCACTTCAAAAAGGAGTTGAAATTCGAAAAATGTATTTGTTTCTCAGTATTATTTTTAAAATATATTTTAGAGCAGCAAAATGTTTAAGTTTTGAATGAAATTTGAGCTTTTTTAGCCATTATTAATGGTTTATTTCGATTTTATTCTAATTTTTCTTAATCCACCTTCTTAATTTTTAACAATCTGAATTTTTGATCAAAAATATATTTAAACTAAAAGACAATTGCATTCTTTATTCTTACTATTTTTCATTTTAAGTTTTTTGTTATAGTAATTAAGTAACATTCTTCTTTAAAAAAACACACATACACACACATTTAAGCTTTGTATGTTTCATTCCAAAAGAATACAATATTTCTATTTATTCGAAAACACAAATGAAAAGCATAAATCATTAAATATACAATTTTCTATTTGAAATAGTTTTTTTTTTCAATTTTCATGCTTATTATTTAAATTATCTAGATTTTCTTGTTCATTGTTAAAACGAAAAAGAAATGTAATATCTCTTTTGATTTAAATATTACTCTAAAAAGCAAGCTGCATTTTAGAGACGTTAAAAACAATTTAAGTCACGGAATCATTTTGTTTTCCTTTCAAAGTTGTGTAATCAGATTAACTTTTCACAGAGTCAAGACAATTGTTAAATCTGAACCGGAATAATTCATGACTTATACCATAATGTTTTCTTATTTGTGTATAATATATATGAAGCAGACGACATTTGTTTCAAAATGATTTTCCTGTTTAATTATTTCTGAAAAATGCAGACAGTATTTTTTGAAAAAGAATAACATTGCGATATTTTTTTTAAAAAATTTTCCCTTAATAGAATGGCAAGCAAAAATTACTTTTTGGAATATTATATTTATTTGAGTTACTTATTCTCAAGTGTAGAGTAAATTAATGCATAATGGAAATGCGCGTTATTTATTTTAGTGATTGTAAAAACCATCACTAATAGCAAAATTCTCAAATTAAAAGATATGTGTCGTATTTTAATTACGCGTTTTGGATGCGTAAGAAATATTTTGATTTATTTATTTTGTCTATGTAGAAAAAATTATTCTGATATTATAAGATGAAACATAATATTTCAACAGTAGAAAAAATGAATATCATACCCGTCCATCAAATTTGATATATTTAACTATAGTTGAAATATGATTTTTTTTAAAAAACAATTTTCGATATGATAATTACGTCACTATATTTTTTTCCGTGATTTTGCTTTTACTCCAAAATTTAACATATTAGCTATTAAATTCAAATGTCAGTTTATAAATTTACATTCGCTGAAGTTTTTCTTATCTCTTATTTACATTTTCACATGTTTTAAACGAAATATTTAAGAAAGAAGAAAAATAAAAGAAATTAAATGTGAACTCTCTAATAAAATACTGCTATAATTTGAAATACATTAGTTATTTTTTTTTTGAAAAAATTATATAAATAAAATGAATAATTTCAAAAACAAATTAATGTAGTTTTATAGTTTTCAAAATTAATTTAATTCTATAACTTAATGAAAAAATGATATAATTTATAAATAATATTTTATTAATATCTTTTACACTTTATTCAATTCATTATGGATCAAATTTTATTTCCTTTTTTATTTTGTATTTCATTTCTGTTTCCCACTTCCTAACCATTATGATGAATTTCTCATACATTTGAAGTATGTACTCTTCAGATTGTGTTATACATTATGAAATAAAAAAAAGTTATAAATTTAGTAAATTGAGTGAAGTAATCCTATATAATCTTATAGAACCTATTTATTTATGGCAAATAGCTATTATTTATAAAATATGAGTAGCACTTGACGATTTAATATAAGATAAAGATTGTTCATGTTTTACAGAATAAAAAAAATTAAAAAATGAAATTATTCTTCTGAAGTATAAATTCATATTGCTAAAAATACTTCTTCCACTGATAAAATAAATGATACACAGTATTTTTTTTTCAACGTAATATTGATAGGGATCATTTCGAGTGGTTGTCTTATACAATATTTTCCGATACAAATTATGGACTATTTTGTTTACGAGATGAGGATGTCGTGAATAAAATTCTTGCCATACTGAAAGGATTACAGTGTATAGTAAAAGAAGCAGATTGGCAATATTAGTCTCAGAAATTATGCTAATATTAAAACTAAATACCATTTGTATAAAATAAAAACTACTTCTTACTTTTCATCATGATATATATATATATATATATATACATAAAGGATTATGTAGAACTGAAATATCTTTTGGATAAAAATGAGCTCAATTGTAGAGATTAAAGTTGAGAAAATTAGTTCCACAGCAAACTTAACATTGGATTATTTCTGTGGATGAATATTCATACATAAACACACACTGCATGTATACAAGACCAAAGTAAGCAGAAGCTAAAGCAACTAACACACGATCAGTGCACTGGGATGGAAGTAATCTACAAAAATCTAAACAACCTACATCATTTTTACATAATTTAGAGTTACGAGAAGCTTCCAAAAGATCACGTGTTTGTACTATGTATCCTGTTTAATTTGTTTTAGTTTCCTCATCATATGGTGCAGTTGATTAATTATTAATTAACTTAGAAGCAGTACGAGGACTATTGGTGGTGCACCTAGTAATTTTAAATCTCATTCAACTGATGAGGACCCACACCTGGGCTGACACTCCTTTTTTGAAACATCTATATTACACGAATGAAGAGACTTGGAGACTTATCTGATTCAACACTCTTACATCCCGCAACACGTTAGATCTATATTTGGATCGGAATTCGAATCCATACCAAAACAAAAGTGGTCGCAAGCACATGACCTTGACCACTCTGATTCCGCCGTTACTTCATATAGTGCGATGAAACATCATTTGGCATGATATATTATTGTGACAATTATGGACGATCGTAGTTATTTTAGATACTCTCGTGAAATAGATATACTATAACAGCTTTGATGTTCGTGAAATGCTCGAAATAGTGTAGGACTAAAATAATTTAATGTTCTTATGGAATTATTGCACTAGGAAATCAATATATATATATATATATATCAAAATTTGTATAAGTGGTAGAAATATTAAATTTTTAATAGATTAAAATTTCAAAATAACTGTTTGAATTAAATGAAGTTTTACTTTTCTGAAATATATAATTTTTGTGTTCATGGTGGGTGAATAAGAACTTTTTCTTCTAAATATCTAATTAAACACAATGGATTCGGGAACAATTTTTCAAAACAAAAAGTATTAATTTTCGCAGATTTATTGTCTCTCCGCATTACTTAAGATTGATGTATCATTATTTTTAATTTATTATCATTATTTTAGATTTATTTTTAATATTTTTGCGAAAGGAAACATTAAAATTTTATTAAAGGAGTTTAGGGCACGATGCATAACATTATACACAAAAATCGGAGATTTCATCACGAACTTCAACTTAGTGAGTAATTCACTTTATGACTCAGTATCATTTCTAATTAGAATTCTACTCGCATATTATAGTTATCAATTGCTTATCCCGTGGCATATAATTACTCAAATCTAGTTCCTTTATTCAATCATCTGTATACGCAACTTAAATAGGCATTAATAAATGCAATAAAATAATAATTGTTTCTAATATTGTACATTAATGACAGTGCTATACATTTCAGTTAGATTATAATTAAATATTTTTCTTGTCCACATCGATTATGAGATTAATCTTTTGTCTTAATCATTTTTTTTTTGAGATTAATCATTCGTCTTGATCACGTTATCAATCATTTATCTCAATCACTCTGATTACAAGGTTTATCAAATGTGTCTTGATCACATTTATGAAGATCTGAATCTTATAATTTAATAATATTGATTATAAGTTTAACCATTTATATCGAGCGTATTGATCATGATACTCGTTGTTAATTATTTGTGTTGATCACATCGATCACGATATCAATATTTTAGTTTACATATATTGATCATTAAATTAACTATTTACCTGGATCTCATTTATGACGATATCAATCTTCCTTTATCAAATTGATTATGAGATTAATCATTTAGCTTGATCGTATTGATCATGATATTCATCATTTGTCTTAATCAAATTTATCATGATATTAAGTATTTACCTCCCCTCAATAATATCGGTTTAGCTATCAGATTTAATTATAAGCTTCTTACACGATATATTTTGTATTGTATTAAAATTTCTCTTGAATAATGTATGCTCTTAATTTTTATTTTATGTGTACTTTTCTATTTATTTCAATTCCGCATATGAAGTCATCCACAAAACGAAGAACATGCAGTAAAAACATAACTTTATATTTGCAGAGGACCTCTTCATCCTTTAGCAGAAAAACTGACGAGTAAGGCATTCTTACAGGTACTTCATTCGCCACACCATTCCACTAGATAAATGTGACATAATTAAAATCAATTTTACAAAACTTCTTAAAACATTTGTAAGTCTCTCCATGTTTTCTGAATATTACAACCTTGATCATGGAAAAATAATAGAGAAAATAATGAATTATGAGGGGGACTTCTCTAAATATCATTTCTAATTTTATTTATTTGGGAATAGAATTTAAAGCACTATAACTGATACGTTCAGTAGCTCATATATATATAAACTTTCAAAATTGTTCTAGGAACTTATAGACTTCCCGAGTGACATCCAGTTTTGTCGCCAAGGCGACATGGCAACATTTGAAGACCCAATTTGTCGCCAGCATCTGGCCTGCTATTTGGTTGTGCGCAATCTCACATTGCCTGTAAAATTATCTTTCCGATCACTACAATTGATGTAAATGGAAGAAAACAAAGTCCAAGTTTTTTTCATAACAATATAATAATCACAAATACAGTTCAGGTCATTTTAGAATAACTTGAGTTTTGTTCTCTAAATATTTCAGTCACAAATTCTATGATTTCATAAATAAACCATATTTTTTTTTAATTTAATTTTTCTATTGGTAATAATTATTATTATTGTGTTTCTTATTATGCTTAATTAAAGTTTCATAAATTTAGAATGTGAAATAGAGAAAACAAATCGTTCCTAACGTATAATTTAGTGTGAAATGAAGAGAAACTTGGAAAACCTGATTACAGAATGCTCAGGATTTGTCATGGTTTCTGTTTGAGTATAGCATTTCTTCAGGCATTTAACATTCACTTGTGCTGTGAACATAAAGAAAGCTGAAAAAAAATAATTTCCACATTTAGGGATTTTTTACTTTCCTTACAAACTAAATGACACCAAATACAGGAAATATTCTTAAGATATATAATTGTTACCTCAGAAATTTTTCACTCATTTCATACCTTGTGGTTGATTAACCATACCATGTTTATGTTTATTCTGAAATAATGAAACCTTTTTTTAGAGTACATTCATCCACAAGATTCATCCACTGTTATTTCTAAAAATGATGCTGTAGAAATAACAGTTTCAAAAGATTTCAAGCTACACCCGGTACATTTATACAAAAAGAAAATGCATTTTAAAATTAGTTATAGAGTTATTTTATTTAATTGATTTTGAAGAAAAGTCAGCTTGGCAAGTTATTATTTAAAAATTTTTAAAAACATTAAATTTTTGAGAGAGAGAAAAGTTTTCTTAAATTCTTATAAAACATTCAATTTTTAACATTGTTTAGGTATTTCATTTATTTTACATTTCTTGGATTAATGGAAACAAAAGTTATCACGGAATTGAAAATTTGACTCTTTACGGAAGTTTAATAGCTATTTTTCTATGTAAATGTGAAAAAAAACACCTTGACCATTTTTTAAATATTAACTTTTAAAAATTAATAATTAGAGCTCTGAGACCTAAATCCGCACTAACTTTTATAGTATATAAAAGAATCTATCTCGAACAGAAAAAAAAAGTTTTAGGAATATAGAAAAGTGCCACTTGCATGTTCATTGTAGATATACATGATACTGATACCATCAGAGGTGTGTTTAATATTCATTTAGGAGTTTTAATTATTTTAATAATGAATAAAATATTTGTGTCTTGTTCTATTTTATTATTTATTTTATCCTTTTAATCTGTTCATGGATCTGAATAATGATAACACACTCAAGAATATTGAAAATAACGCACCAAGAAGGGAGCTTTCGAATTAAATGAAATACAATAAACATAATAATATAGATGAGAGATTCACTAGATCCCCAAATCATAATAATTATGCAAATACAGTGTGTGCAATTATACATACACATTGCTATTCCAATAGCGCATTGGATTGCCTCCTACAGCAATACATGTCGCGACACGCTCTGGCATTTAGCTGATTAGGGTTCGGATGTTGTTCTAAGTCAGATAGGTACACAAATCTTGAACAGCCACTTCCAATCCGTGTACTCAGAGACACAATGTCATTGTTTTTTAAACCAAAGCACCCTGAAAGGTATGTAATTTGAGGACACCGACTTAATCAACATTTCTTGTAGACCTTATCACAACCCTAAGCAGAGTACTCAGGAATTACATAGCGGGGATAAGCACCTTGCTGCCACCTAGTCGGTAATTGAATCAGGCACTAATTTTTTTTTTTCGTATTGGGCTTATTAATTATAAAAGATATAGAAATATGAAAAAATGTGCATACATTACGAAAATATCTTACTTTGACTCGCCATATATGTGGAAATACCCCACCTTTTTTTCCAATCACTCATTCCATTTCCTCGTGTTTTTTGTTTTTCATTCTTAAAGCTACTCGAAAAAAAAAGACTTTTTTTTAAAAAAATTAAGTTTTAATTTTTCTTCATTTCTAATTTGCATTTTAGATTAACGAAAAAAACTAAGATTTCATTTCTTTAAGTAGGCAAAATATTTTACACAGGATTTCATCATGATTACTTCTTCTAATTGCGTGACATGTTATTAAGAAATATCTGAAGGTTATAAAATATGTACCAGAAGTTTTTTCTGCAGAAGGAAATACGAAAGAAATTCTGAAAGGATTCTACTCAGAGGTAGGACACGAATCTCTCGTGTGGCTTCTAAAGGATAAAAGTGGGATCGCTCAGTAACTTGTTCACCCCCTGAGGATATTAGTCCTTTCGAAAAACTGGCAAGAAAACATTAGGATGTCCAGAAGGGAGGAAAATAAAATCTATTAATCAATGATAGAGAAGTGACATGGAGTTGGGAGTAAGAAAAGAAGCGGTGCTGTGGACACTATAACAAACTCTAGTGTAACTCTTAAGTGATCCAAAGGATAACAATAAGTGAAAGTTTCTTTAGGAATTCAAGAAAATAATCTTTTATCTTCTCTAGACATATATCTAGAGATTTATGGAAAGGAATCATCCTGAAATCCACATAAATCACCAGAACTATCACAATAGAACAAAAATGACAATCGCTTGACAATAATTGACGCCACTGCTATTATATATTTTTGTATGTTTTAAATATAATTCTAATAATCATGATATTATTTCTTTCAATGAATAAATATCCGTTATTTTTTCGAAGGATTAATTTCATACATTTCTTTTGCAATTTTTACAACAAACGAATCATGATAAAATATAATCAATAGGGTTATTTCTTTCTACAAATTCGACAATTTATCTTCTTATGTAAAATATATTTTATATCAGTATGAACAATCAACCACAAATTATATTTTTGAGTTCTTATTTTTATAAATTTTTATTAAATGTAACATGTTGATGTGAAATTTGTTCATTCCCTATCACTCTATAACGGCAACATATGAGTTTAATTTCTTCTTAGAAATTAAATAGAGTCTTGATACTTTATATAGTCTTGATTTCAATGTGTAATAGAGAGAAAATAAGAAATTGGGGCCACAGATTTAAATCCAATTTTTACAAAGACGTCGTGCAGTGATAAGCGATTGATGCTCATAGTATTAATCTAGGTACCAAAATCTTTATTTCGAGTGACATAAAGTGAAAGTATGGGGAAAGAATTACTAGTCTAGTTATTCTCCTTACTCTCAACTCACCTCTGAATTCTGAGATTAATCTCAAGAAGCCCAAATTAGGCAAAAAACTTAATAGCAGTCATGAAGATTCCACGGTAGTCTAGCCATCATGGTGGCAGACTTGAGGCTAGAGTTCTTTTCGACGATTCTTGGGCTCGAACACCGAGGCTACCAAAAGCCAATATTATAGTGTGGCTTATGCACGTCATATCTATTGAGTGTACTAATCATACTACCAGCGTGGTGTAAAAGTTTGACAAAACATTTTCAGGTAAATTCATGTGTAATCCTCGTCGTTCGACCAAGCTCAAAATTATGAAGTTCATCTTCAATATGTACTTCTACATATTATCCATAACTGTTGTAAAAATATTTCTGTTTAACACAGAATACCAGTGCCAGGGATATTGTCTTCAGAAGGGCCAGTTTGTAGATCTAAACCCCTTGGATGTGCTCGGTCCCCTTGGGCATTCAGTCACTAACCCCCGTGTTGCTTCTCAGTGCGACCCTAATAAGCAATCACTCACGTCAGAGACATGAAACCCCATCACAATCTAAGCTCCCCTCTTAATTCCAAAGTTCACCCCCCAACTTAATTTAGGATATTCCAAGAAAGTAGTCATGAAATAGTCAATCAATTAAAACAATTATGGGTATTCTAAGTATATGAAAACTCGGCAAAAATATTAGATTAATTGTTAAAGACATTGAAAAACATGATTGGGTGAGTTTTCTTCGGGTCCAAGTACCAGAAGTTCAAATCGTAACCATCTCTCAAGGTCTAGCAATCTCCTCCTGTGCCATGGGGTAGACCCCCAAACTGACGAAAATATCATACTACAATATGGTGACACAAGACTAGCTGAATAATTCTAGGTGGCACGGCTTAGAACTATTGATGACATATACTCCCAATGCAAACCTTGCATCTGTATATCTAAAGAAAGCATCCAAGCATAAATTACAATTGCTAATACATAGGCTAAGTTGTATACGTCAAAAAGATCTGTCATTTCATCTTGAGACAGCCTATGACGTCAAATGGAAACTACCAAAATGACACACTGTACAAAAAGGAAGCGATGTATAACATTTACAATAATGACTGGAAAAACGGTGTTCTCAAAATGTTGTTAAGAAAATCCATTTCGCATCATTACGATGATACTGGAGGGGAAGCACACAGTGGAGTTCTTCAATAATGACGCAGATGCTAAAACACCTTAGTAACTAATTCGAAGGAAATCCATTTTACCTTAGTTAAATACATTGCAAATCAAGACTGAAAGAGTTTTCTTCAGACTCAAAAATTGGGAGTTCAAATCGTTGCTGTCAGTCAAGATCAATAGGCCTACTGAACATCAAGGGAAGAAAAACCATCCCCAAAGTGGCGGGGGAAAATATTAATGCAGAAGAGAAAGTTAAAAAAGATAAAACTCATTCATTTTGAAGCACAGATATTAGAAAGAGAAAAAAATTAAACTTATGTATTGTGTATGCTTCATTGTTTGAAGAAATAACAATCACATCGTAAATGACTTAAAGATCCTCAAAACGTAGAATAAATGAAGAACAATTGAAAACTATTAATTCTTTATTTATCCACTTGACTATTTTCAAGTAAGGTACAAATTTTATGGGAAAGATACATCCACTTGTGAAGTGAAAGATAATTATGTATTTTCCATACACTTAATAGTATTTATTGTAAAATATCATTTCCATCGCAACTAGGGCGGTTATATGAATAGTCCAAACGAGTACCTAACGAGTTAAGTGATAAAAATTTGTTTAACCTATTTGCTATATATATATATATATGCTTATCCGGAACAAGAATGAAAACTTTTTGGATGATAGGATAACTGGTGATTATAAGTGGAAAACTTTTGGAAACATCGTAAGTAGCAGAGCATACTTTGTGCGCGGTTATTTTGCCCTCTTCACCTGTAAGCCGAGCTTGAGCCTTAATAAGAGAAGGTTGTGTATGGTAGGATGTCCATTAAATTGCAGAGGCCGCGGTACCTATTGGTCATGATGACAAATTCGTAGCCAGCGTCGCATTTGTTGAGTTGAAGATTTCAGTCCTGACTCTACGTGTAGCAGGGCTGGTGCTCGGTAAATCTGTCTATTCTATATCTTTCCATTGGTGTAGTGTAGAATTTAGGAGAGGGAAGTGGTTGCTCAGGTGTCGTCCTCGTCAATTGGCAGAGGTCCGTAGCCAAGAGTCCATCGCAATGCTTATAGTGTGTCGTTAATAAAACCAACCAATCAACCATTACATTGTGAATTTTTGAAACATAACAAAAAAGATCAATTCTGGGAGACATGGTCAGCAAAAAGGTGATTTTAACAAGTCATCTGAAAAAAAAGATGACGGTGGTGTAAAATATGATGCACGTCATACTTCGTCATGATAATGCTGGATCTCTTGCTGATTTACCAACTCACAAGAAAATCGCAGAGCTAGAATAGGAAATTCTGTCTCATTCACCATATTCCCAGATTCCAACCAATAATTATTCATTTATCTCTGAAAAAATTTGTATAGCGAAAAGAATTCAAAACTAAAATAGATGTCATCAAAACACAACGTGAGTTCTTTGACTTTTAAGGAAAAAGCATCTTTCAAAAATAAAATTTATAAATTGGTAAGAGGTCTTAAATAATGATGGAAATTATATTGTTCAATAGACATTGTTTAATCTTTAAAAATTTATTATTTTTTTCACTTGTACAGAACTTTCCGTTTAACCTAATATATACCAATCTTAAAAAAGCGCTCGATATATAGAAAATGTATTGAAATATGATTGAAATTAGTCTACATTTTCTGTTCTCTTTCTATGATATCATGAAAAAATTAGATTAATACATTGTATCAAATACTATAAAAGGAGTGATACAATAACTTCTCTCACACGCATTTCTCTTTCATTAACCTTCGGAGAACTTTGAATTTCATTTTGCAAAAGAACCGTGACCTACGTAAATTTGTATTACTGCATAACAAGGGTAGCCACAGTGTAAATCGCGAGTCGCGTGCACAAAATATATGTATATAAAAATATGGTAAATTAAAACTGCTCAATCACCAGAAATAATATATTTAATTTCTTTTTACCATATTATTAATAAACTTAAATTGAACATTGTCCAAAGTAATTAGCAATTATTTCATTTTATTCTTCGCTGCTGAGGAAACTGAATAATGTTAAATGTTTGCTAGATCAAATGCAAAGTTGCTTACATGCTAATCAGCCGAAAGGAAACGAAGCTTATTTTTAAAGGATTTTAGTGAAGACATCTATTTTGAAGGAACACTACCAAAATAATTTTATTTGTAGAAAATTGAAGAGTTAACTGAAGAAATTTTTACAATTTCTATTTGATAAAATTGAATAAACCTCTCTTTCAAATTTCCTTTCCGAAATGTGACTACCAAAAGCAATGTAGATGACCACTCTTCTTATATTCGAGATGTAGCTATTAAATAACGAGAATGACGAGGTAAAACATTTTATTTTTATGTCATATATTTACTTATTACACCTTCAATATGCACCTTTCCTCTATCCCAACAACGCTCCAAGCGAATTTCCATTTTTAGAACCAATACTGAAAGTCTTCTTCTATCAGCTCCTTCAGGACGCATGCCGCTTTCATTCGCAGTTTCAGTTTCAACTGCTTTCTTTCACAGTTTCAACGGAATCAAATCTTATTCCGCTTAATGTAGATTTTACCTTAGGAAACAGATAGAAATTGCATGACGCCAGATGTGACGGATAACTCGAATGATATAATAACACTGGAACGCTGTAATTAGCTTGAAACCTTTTGGCAGACAATGAGGAATGAGCCGGCGCATCGTCTCGGAGGAAATTTTGCAGTACGGATGTTTTGTTAATTCCTACAGTCTCAAAATACACACGAATACTTAACCAACTGTCAGATTGAACCAGATTACTAGTTCTTTTTATATTATCATGTTTTTCACGCAGAAGAGCAAATCGGTCGTGAATCATCGTCAACGTCTTCGCGGTCATCTTTAAAACGCTTAATCCACTAAAATAGACGCACATGTGATAAAGATTCATTGTAATATACTTCTTTCAATAAATTATAAGTTTCAGTAGCGGTGTTCCCAAGTTTCTAAAAAAAATTCACAACAATTAGTTGTTCATTTATCAAACAAAAAATAATTCTAATTCAAAAGAAAGCTACGTATACATAGATTTATTTACAGAAGTGAGAGGCTCTGCATTCGAAAGAGAAAGCTTCACATTAAACGGCTGTGGGGTGCTGGCGTTTGTCGCATGCATACTTCTTCTGTAGCTGCATCGTCTTATTATTTAATTGCTACACCTTGTAAGAAGTGTAGTGAATTAGATATAGAAATTCTAAAAATTAGAGACGTAGCAGGAGATAGAGGAGTTAGTACAGATTAATGAACACACTGTATGATACTGAGTGATATTCTAATCCCGACTCATGAAGTACTATATTGGAATAGCATCCAGAGTTTATCTGTTAAGATATGTAGAATTCTCATTTCTGATATTTGGTTAAGAACACTTTTAAATAACACTCCACATTAATTATATGGCCGCATTAGTGTAAGGGTCATGGTCGCGGAATCGCTGCCGGCAGTTTTCGCTGAGTCGAGTTTCGAACCTTGATGTTATTTAAGTCTTGCCGTATGACCAGGGTTGATGTGGTCGAGGCTCCTTAGCGTGGTGTAGAAAATAGGAGAGGTGTCAGCTGAGAAGCCATACTCATCACTTGATCGAGATTCATAATTATGAGGTCCGTTACCAATAACTCTCGTGTTGCTTCACTTTGAGATGGTAGTGAAATCAAACCACATTCGTAATACATTTTTATTTTTATCACTCTAAGATAGAATAAAATGGTTAAAGATTTTACTGAATAATTATTTATTGCATTTTAGTTGTTCTTAATGGTATTAACAACACCAGAGAACCTTACAGTATTATTAGCATTAGAACTAAAGCAAACCAAACAATATCCAGTTTATATATTATTTCATACATGTCACTAAATTAAAACACTATTTTCATTAGAATGTAGGATTCCTTTGACACTATACATATTGAATTCTTATATGATATTTAGACATAAAATTGGGTCTTCTTGTCAATACTTGTTAAAATCTTCGAAAATATATTTGTCAAATTGTTTGTCGTTATACATTATTTAGTACCGGAATTCAATTTGACAGCTTATTTTTTCCTATTGCAAATCCCATTTCGAAATTGGAGTCTAACATTTTTTCTTCAGTTTTCTTCTCTGAGACATTCTCCTTCCAAAAGCAAACAAAATTCCTGACAGTTCCGGAAGTGAGAATGTCAAAATATATTAATCGCATATTTTTTGTTGTTGAAATGTTAGTTTTCTAAAAAAAATAATATGTCACAAATCGATAAACGAATGTATTTGCACCCATACATTTTTAATTAAAATTTACGCTTAATGTTTCGTAGAGTTTTTATAGCATTCTTTTTTTTTGGCAATGTCAAAAGCAGAAATTAAAATTTAGCTTTCATCTAAAGATTTTCTGATTCCACAGAAAGGTTAAACTATCACTTCGAAATTCACATTATTTTTATCCATCGCCGAAAATCATTCATCGTCCATGAAAGCTGATTGGTTATGGCAGAGGTCTAATGATTAGCGTCGTTTAAGTTCTGTTAATGGTTCTATTCCGGATACCACTTAAAGACACGTCATGTAGCAGAACTTATACACATTAAAACCATCGAGCCTTCAAATTCTCACGTTAACGAGGTATGAAATTTAGGGGAACAGGGTACCATCTGAGGTATCTTCCACTCCAAATGTACAGGGTTCAAATTATCATTGCCATAGTAGCCTAGTCATTATTTTTGCGTGCTCGAGGCCGGCTTCGTATCGTCGTTTGAGCCTTGTGTTTGAACTTCAGTGCCATTGAAATATAGTGGAGATGATGCACGTTACATCTGGTAGAGGATCCAAGACCTCTTCATGGCATAATGTAGAAGTTTGGAAAGGGAGGTGCCAACTCATATTCCTTTCTCATCACTTGACCGAAGTTCAGAATTATAAGATCCGTCACCAATAGTGCTCTTTTTGCTTCTCAGTGCGTCAATAATACAGTAATCAATCAATCATTCAAGTACATGAGTCCGTAACTAAAATGCTTATGTGGTATGTTTATATACAAAGTGGTATGTTTATATACAATTAACCAATGGCCATACATGGCCCCATATATTTCTCTTTCGTTTTATCGATTTTCTTATAATATATCTAGTAATTTTATAAATGTATTCTAATTTTCTATCACCTGCATGAATCGAAACACTTTGGAATGGGAATATAAAATTGGAAGAAATTAAAGTGAAAAATCGCAAATTAGAATCTTAATGTCAACGAAAATATGTAACTGTATTTGCATTATAATAATTAATATTATTTACTACATTCAACTGGGGAATATAATATCTTTAGAATAAGAATCTAGCTGTATTATTGCATCTGATCTGGCAGTATTGTAACCGTCAGATCGTAAAATTGAGTTCCGATTTCTCCAAAGACGGTTGTGTTAAATATTAATTAACCATGAGATTGGCCCATTGTACTCAAATTAATAGGTCATGAGTACTTCTCAGATTCGTTAATCTAAAAGTTTACTTTTCAAGGGTTTTATTGATGAAATTATGTTGCATGTAGTTTATTATAAAAAGCGTATCTTTCTAATCGTGCATGTCTCTAAAATACAAGTGTTAGATATAAGGTGTGTTATTAACATCTCGAAATTCAGACAATAACAGAAAAAGCGTCAAAATGAGTTGTAGGGTAGCCAAAAGCAGACATTTTTAGCGTGCTCTGGTCTAAAGATTTTAAACCGAATTCTACTCTAATGTATCTCCTACATATTCACAGAGGTCGCAGTAGCCTAGTGGATATGATTGCAACCTCTCTATAAGGGCATTGTTAAGTATTTTGGTATATTTGTTAAAATTTCCCTTATAGAATTAATCGTAATAAGCAGATTTCGCACTGTACTTTAAAGAATGATTTATGCCATTTATGAATTAAGCGAAAATAATGCTTATATTTCCCAACGTTTGCATTTTGAATTCTTAGACTACACCATATTTCATTGGTGTCTCCAAATTTGCTGAATTTAACAACTGACTTGGCTAAGACAAGTTAGTACTACAATTTTGAGTTGCCATCTATCAAACGACATTAAGAATAATTTGACATTGATTCAAAGCTATGTTTTGACTTCGCAACTATTTGCTCTTAAAATCAAATTTATTTCCATTCCATGGAATTTTCGTCGTCACTTTGCGACTAGATTTAGCTTTGGACGAGGTTTGCATCCATCATTATACACTAGAAGCTTCGTAATAATCAAAACAATAGGAAGCAACTGTGGAATTTACTGCCCTTACGGGCTTGTCTGCTTTTAGTAAGTACATAAATCATGATCTTGAGATACAAAGTTCTTTCCCGTGGATATTAGTGTATTTGACAAACACGGGTGAGCCTGGAAACGTCATCTTCTTGTAAATAATTTGCAATTTTCTTTCTACTTTTTCAACATCTATATCAGAGTTTCACATCGTTTTGGCGCAGCATAAACATATCTCTCCGTAAACCATCACCATCATTCACACTAATGAATTTGCTCTAAAGTATATCCACTCATCGCTTACTTGGAAAACAATTAATGGATAAAACACTTTAGAGTTAATTACCATATTATCAGTCATTATTACTAATACTCCATTTACGCTTCATTAACACGGGTTCATAATGAAACACCTCAAATTCCGTATTTAGAATAACCAAAAGTTTCCAGAGAATTTAAGAGGAGCTGTGACACCTCGTCTTCATTACTGTCAAGAAATATGAGCCAAAACAACTCAATAAAAATTCCAGCAAGATAAAACCAGAATAAAAATGAATTTATCCAATTCTTAAACTGATCTAGAAATCACACACTATTAAGAAAATGAAGCAGATACCTTCACGTATTTTCACCGAAATGTTTTCTGAAAGCTCTTCTTACATAAAATAATTCCAAAAGTGATTCCTGATCAGAAACAAATAAACTTTCAATCTCAGACATCCCATTGTCGAATAATTTGCTGATACTAAACGTCGCATGCACAAAACTCTCTCCTCTAAACTTCAAACTGTTTTATGCAAATATAAATTTTCTATATAGCTATCTGATCACTCTTGCTCACTACATTTCAATGTATAGATTGCTAATTTGAAGAAGTCAAGGCTCATTCACTAGGAGAGGTTCTCAAATAAAACAACTTCATAGGGAAGCCCAAAAGTATAGTGTAAGGGAAAGGTAAGGATAAGATAAGGATAAAGGACTCGTATGAGATCAGTTACAAAATTGAAACAAAGAAATGCTTAAGTTTTTAAGTACAGGACATTCACTTAGCGAAAGAGAGTAACAGAAGACTATCGAAAGTACACTTGTAATACTTGCAAAAAAGAAAAGAAAAGAATAGACTAGACTGAGAAAGGTGGTGGTCGAGAGACACCATTGTCGAGTGTTTATTTTTATCTTCGAGACAGAGAGGGGAAGTAAGATCTCCCGGACCACTCATCTGACCCTTGAGGACATTAATTCTTTGGCACAGGGGTTATGTACACCCTCGTGCTTCTGGATAGGAAAGAAAAGGAAATATTCCTTCAACAAAGAAAAACATAGTATGGAATAAGAAAAGAATAAAAATATAGAGCTGTAGGTAAAAGAACAAATTTCGGTTCTCGTAAAAAGAACGATAGCATAATGAAAACGGAAAAGAAATGTTCTTTTGCAGTTTTATAAAGTTACCTGTTATTTACAAATATACATATATCTGAAGTTATTTGGAAAATATCCATTATTAAAATCCACACCAATCATTAAAACATTCGACTGATAGCTTATTACGATCAATATCGCACTCAGAAGCAATATGAGGGCTACTTGAGAAGGTCTCTGTAATTTTGACCTTCCGTCAAGTGACGAGGACGAGACCTGAGTCAGCAACTCCTTCTTCAAACTTCTACATTTTGCTAAGGATAGGGCCTGGATCCTCGACAGTTTTAATGTGATTAATTCCCGCTACACGGTAGGTTGTTGTTATCATTCGGGGTCAAAACCATGACTTGAAAGAAGCAACCAAAATCACGAGTTTGCGACCAACTCGTAATTTCCCTAATGTTTTTGGATTTCAGAATTGTTTTCTTTGTAAATATCTTTCCTACGTACTCAAAAAATAAGAAGAAAACAAAATATATATAAATTAAATAGAAACCAGTATACAGAAGGTTCTTTCAATAATATATGACATTCAGCAAGCATTAAATAACAAAAAATAACTGCAATTTCTTAAAAATGGTTGTCGTATATCACGAAACAATTCAGAGCATTCATTGAGAAATAATCGAGAATATCAAATAAAGAATAAATGATTACTCCTAAAATAATTCGGAACATATTTTATGCTTAGTGATTTTCCTTATCATTGGAGGAAACGTTACACATTACTCAATTTGTCTCCGATCTGATACTTACATGGCAACATTGCTGACAGACCCATGCGATTTCTGAACAGTAATAACCTTCAAATGGTACGCGTCGTAATTTCACTACGTTCTAGTAATTAGTTCAGAAGTTACAGTAGTTTTGTAACCCCAGTTTTGTAATGGATAAAAAAATTTTGATGGACAAAACCGAATTTCATGTGTTGATTAAATATTGATTTTTGATGAAGAAAAATACCGTTGAAGTCCCACAGTGTTTTGATATGCGCTATGGGAGACTCTGCATTAGAGAAATCAACTATTGTTGACTGGTATTATTAAACCAGTTAATTTAACCGCGGTCATACAAACATAAATGACACTAGATACTCTAGTCGCCCAAAATCTGTAGTTGCTCATAAAAAAATCCATAAGATAAATTTGGAAGATCGTAAAGTAAAGCTGCACGAGACAACTGACATTTAAAGATGTATAAAAACAGTGCGCTTACAGTTTTACTCGAAAATCTGTGCATGTATAACTTGCTTTGGAAGTAGTTGTCATATTTGCTCTCACCAGCCCAAAAAGTACTCGTCGACTATTCAGAATGCTGTTTGGAGTCGTTCAAGAGAGACAAATAGGATTTCTTGCTTCGGCATGTGAGGATGAATGAAATATTGATCCACTACTGAATCAAAAATGTTGTCAGCTGAGTGGGCAGCAGCCCGTGAAAGTCGTCCTAAGTAATAAAAAATTTAAAAATCAAATGCAAAGTTATAGCACGCGTGTTTTGAGAAGCGCACTATATTTTGTTCATCCACTATCTTGAGAAAGATAGATGAGTATTACATGACATTAGTTGATAGATTGAGTGTAGAAATCAAGAAAAAACGGCCTCATGCAAAAAAGGGCTGTTTCACCAATAAAATATCACGTGGCAAAGGTCGATGAAAACAATGGTTAAATTCAATGCATTACGCTTTGAATAACTTCCTCACCCATCGTATTCTCCAGATCTAGCCCTCAGCGACTAGTGCATCTTTTAAGACATGAAAAGGTACTCCAGGAAAAGAAACTGGGCTTAAATAAAGAAGTGATTGCCAAAATTGAGGCATATTTTGATACAAAAGATGAATAGTTCTACGAAAAGAACTTATTGAGTGTGATGCGTTATATATTGACAATAATTAAACTATTTTTCCTTGAAGAAAAATACAACAAAACATTTAAAGTGTAAATTCAATTTTAATATTTTACTTATAGTACATACAATGACATGTTTAAATTAAAAATATGTAACTTTATTACAGTTCTGCAAAATAAAATAAAAATATTTTAGTTATTTAATTGCAATGAGATCTCAATGTATTTGAATTCCCCCCTCCACCTTTGCTTGTAATCAATAATTTCCCATTCATGCTACAAAAACAATTTGTTGAAGTCCTTCATATATTGTGTTGCTATAAAAGTTCTTCTATAAGAAGATTTTTGCAGAAATTCTGGGGGCTCAAACAATTTTCTAGGTACCAGGAAATATTATTTTCGGCGGGGAAAATGATTTTTAAATTCTTTGACTGTACAAAATAATCTATATGCACTGATTCATTGATTACTTATTAATGTCAAGATTAAAAGCAACAAAAGGTCTATTGGAGACAGACGTTGCAATTTTGAGTCTCTATTAAGTGAGAGCAGGAGCTGGTTGGCACTTTACATACAAATTTCTGTCCCATGTCAAAAGGAGAACATGGAGCTTTGACTGATTTAACGTGCATCAGCCTTGCTACACCGATTGTCTTAAGTGGTTTCAGGAATCGAACCCACAACTCGACTAAACTACGCTTGCCACGAATAAGCGAATATCATCAATACTCTACCACGGTTTCAACATATATGGAATCGACCAAGTATATTATTGTTATAGATCATTTATTCACTCCAGCACATCCAACTTCTCTGATGTTTTGATAGATTTCATGCCTTTTTGTACAGGACTTTTATTATTTATTTTTACATCTTAATCCAGCAATTCCCTCACTTTTATTTCAATGGTCTGGTTATTTTTATTATTCGTTTTCTTTACGCTCTTTAAACGCACCCACCCACACAAATATATATATATATATATATATATATATATATATATATATATATATTAATTCTTATTTTGAGATTTGATTTTAAAATAAAACTCTATTTGGATTTTTCATTACAATTACTTAAATAATTTCTTATCCGAAATAATTTCAAAACACTTACTGAAATGAAATTTTAATAAAAAGGAACTATTTATTAGAGGAGTTCATCTGTTTCTTGCTAACTAGATACTTCTCAGTTGGAAGAAAATAAATTTTAAGAACTGTTTCAATTTTCAATGTTTTTATATTTACAAAACAATTGTTGGAAAATCAGGCTTCATAGTAGTAGAAATCATCCCTGTTAAACAGCATACAGTGAATGACATGACAGCCAAAAATTCATAAGTGGTATTTTATATGTCTCTTTTATTATACGCCTGTGGTATTTTATACGTCTCGAGTGAAGTGTCACTAAACGGTTCCATTATATATTCAACCTCTTAATCCGTCCATTCTGTCTGGAATTCTACACTAAATGTAAATTGATTACTGATCTATTCAATAGCACTGTTGATTAAAGGTAAACATTACGTAAAATTAGTCTACAATCCTTGTTTAATGTTCCTTAATGGCTGTTGATACTGTTGTTATTTAATCGGATCAAATAGTCATGGTTTTCGGACAAACACATTTATTTATATACAAATATATGAATGAGATAAATAAAGCTTCACTTGGATATAATATCACATAGCATAATAAGCGTTATTAAAGCAGGCAGTGTTACATTATGTTTCTCAGTGCTTCCGCGTTTTCGTCTCTTGGGAGACTGTTGGTACAAGTGGACGAAGTACAAACATAGATGTTCTTCTAAAAGCTTAATAAAATTAGTTTATTCGCTCTAAACTCAACAGAAACGTTGTCCGATGATAAGCTCACGTTATAGTCTTTCTGCAATTCTGTTCAATTTATGAAAAAAAAATGTTTCTAGTTAATAATTTCCGCACAACGCAAATGGATTGTTTTCATAGTAGTACAGCTTCCTGAAACACTTTTAAATCAGTAACTTTATGGGACAGTATACTTTTATAGTACACATTAACATAATCCGTTATATTTAAATTATTTTAAGAAATTAAAAGTGTCACAAAAATATTCCTCTTCACTTTGCGAATTATATTATAAAGCAAGGTTAGAGAGATTCGACAAATATTTTCAAGCCCTCATACAGGATTGCCGCGCAATCTTTGTTAAAACCTGTTTTAATCTATCGTTTCTCAGAGTTATTGTAAGATTATGTTCACATGAAAATGTACAATATTTTGGAAAGTACAAAAAAAAAGCATTAATAGTTAAAACTCCAAAGGAACAACAATGACAGTAGATTTTGCTTTCAATTTTAAGTAAATTTAAAGAAGATAAGAATGGCCCATTATTAATCAAGAATGTTTTAGATATTTAAGTCGTTAGATATTTTAGTAGCAGCCTAAACATACTCTTAACACTTTTTCGCGCATGCAAGAAAACTTCCATTTTACAAAACAATATAATATAACAATAAAGGAAAACATAAAGTCGACACTTTCATTCATATATATTTACATTTATTCTCATAGTTTCATGTAATTTTAAAAAAATCTTTAAAAGGATATAAAGGAATATATAGGTACATTCTTTCATTCAAGCGAAAATCATGTTTTACTGCGTCTAAGATATTGAAGTACTCGTACAACATTGATCAAAATTTGAAAAGTTATGTCATTTCACAAAAAATTTCTAGTATATAAGTTATATATACTTTTTAAGATATTTAATGGGGGGGGGTTAATACCGTTCTCTAGAAAATTATTTAATTTTAAGAAAAAATTAAATTAAAATTCAAATAATATTTTTTGTTTCCGATTTGTATAAAATTTAATGTATAAGTCACAATGAAACATACTTAGAACATGAAAAGAAAATTTAAATTTCTGCATGTTGGCATTAATATTTTTTTTTATTTTGAAGAAAAGGAAGTTGAAGTTGTATAATAACATAAAAAAATATAAACAGGATTTAGTTTTTTTCTCGATAATTCAGAACATTTTTTTATTATCGGTAAACGTTGGCACCAAAATTCTCAGAAAGGATAGGGTTTAATGCTTATAGTTTTTTTTTTTTTTTTTTTTTTTTTTCAAAATATCCAAAAATTTTAAGATTAATAGTTTTGAGAACTTCTATATTTATTATAGTTTGAAACTAAATTATAAATTTTGCAGCCTTCAGTTATTCTAATATGCACAACATTGTCTCTAACTTTCAATCAAACTTGTATACTTCCTAACCAGATGTTTTCTCAATTTCATTGGAAATAGCATTTCTACTTTGGTACTCTGATTAGTTTAAGATTATTCATTTTTATATACGACTATGATAAGGTTATCATATAATTTTAAACATGATCCATGAAGAGGCTGTTGATGCCACTATAGGGCGAACCCGAAAACGGAGGGAAGCATGTTGCTTGTTGGCAAAGAGAAAGAGACCAAAGATGCTGAGGGCCGAGTGAAAAAAAAAAACTCTTGGCAATATATTGAACTGCTACAATTCTTATCGAAAACATTTTTAATGCTACATTTTACCTTTATATTACGATCAGGTGTACTTGCATCAAGGTATTTAAAAGCTAACGTTTGGAAAAAATTTTAAATATTCCTTATAATACGTATGAACGGTAAATTCTTTTATTCGAAACTTATTAAAGCTGAGATTGAAGCTCCTAAACGTAGTCAAATGACATTTTATTAAAAGTAATTTAAAATTTTACTTAGACGAACGTTCTGAAAATGTATTTGTTTTAAAAATGTAACACTTAGGGTTGACTACCTAATTATTATGAATGACTGCAAAGCCTTTTCCAGAATGTAGTATGATAGAACGAAACTTCACATTTCTGTAATGGTCTTTTTTCAATTAATATCCTTAAAATGACAACATTGAAGAAATTATTAAGCATCTAAGCGTGAATGGATTTTATAATACAGTTTTTACACCAGTAGGAATCTAACAGCCTTTGTTGATCCATTTCTCTTACTTTTATGGTAAAAATGATGATGATTATTTATTAATGTCGCAATGAGAGAGAGAGAGAGAAGCAACACGAGAGTTATTGGTGGCATACTTCGTAATTTTGAACATCGGTCAAGTGACGAGGATGATACCTGAGTTGGCACCTCCCTCTCTTAATTTTCACCCCACCCCCCTAGAAGACATTGGGCCTCGACCAGATTTAACGTGCATCAGTCACTCTACATAATGGATATTTAGTGACATCAGGGGTGGAAAACAACACCCGACGAAAGCAACGCCGACTGCGAGTTCACGACTATCATCAGTAGGTTACCACGCCCCATATCTCTCAACATCAATCAATCAATTTATATGAAACCATCTATGTCATATAGATGAGTTCAAGAATACAGGAACTTCTCTTATGAATATTGAAAGAATAACGGAAGGAATGAGAAAAAAAAGCACGTTGTTCCTTACAAGACATCGAGGCAGTAGAAGACAATTCTTTAGACTAGCCAGGTGTTAGTTCCTTGTTTCCATTAAATACTCATCGAGTAAATGATCTGATGCTCGTCAAGTCTAGCGGTTATTTAAGCCATCTTGTTGCTGCGAAAATGATATAAAAAGTAGACTTAGGCTCAAAGTTCAGTCACAGTAGCTGAGAAGTATTGGTTAGGAACTCGTCACAACTAACAGCTCTCAGGCAGGGTTCAAGTTCTGATGCCACTAAAAAACCGTCATGTCACGAGTCTGATACTCGTTAAATTTGATGATATTCCAAATGTGGTACGGTATGGTGTGGATGTTTGGAAAGAGCTTGAAATCTGAACTGTGATCCTCGTCACTTGATCGGATTCACAGTAATACTCCAGTGTTGTTTCTAAGCGCAAAGTTAATCCAACAATCAATCAATCAAATTGATTAAAATTATGTAGGTTATTAGTGAATAGTATACAATTTGTTGAATGAAAATAGGCACCTTGAAAATCTGTTAATGAACAAAAGGCATTAAAATAAAAATTATTATAATTAGAAAAATATTCGAGATAATCACAAAAAATTCGCATAAAACAGTTAGTTGATGTTGCCAACATTTTAAAAGCAATTGTTCTTATAATCGTTAATGAGGGTTGTGATTGCATCTCCTTTGAGGATAAATAATATGTTTTTACAAAATATTAGGTTGTACTGATCGCAAGAGGTGGCAACCATTGTCGAGTGTTCATAGTCACGATCTCAAGGACGAGAAATTATTTATATTTTTCATCGAATCGTGAGTTGGAGTCCTGATTCTGTTATAGACCAGTCATACCACACGTAGAGAATCAAATTCCTCACTTTGAGGTGATATAGAAGTTTGGAGAGGGGGGATGTTAAAGTAAGTGGTGTCCCCCCCTTTTCAATTGATCATGGTTAAAAACTACAATGTCCGTCTCCAGTCGAATCCATGATATTTCTTATGGCACATAAATCAGCAGTCGATCAAGGAATTAATTTTTGTGAATGTTTTTTCTATGGTATGTTCGGATATACATTAAAGGCTATAGATAGATATGATATAGGTTTACTGCTATGGATAGATATGCTTGTAAAATTATCAGACACACAAGTTTTGAAAAAAGCTAACATGTTCTTAATTAAATATTTTTTCAGTAAAATGTTTTCCATTTATTTACTTTTCACATGCTGAAGAAGTGTCTTAAAATTATTTCGTTTGCTTGTTGGTTAAAAATTATGAAACGGATAATAAAGGCAAAACTCAAACAAACATTTATGTAAATGTGTGTAAAAAACTACAAGTTCATTAAAATATCTGCAGTGTTTTTTCTATTTTAAGAACTGCTATATATTTGGAGAAAAATAAAAGCAATTTGGAAAAAGTTTTGTTATATATATTTTTTCAAATTTTCATCTAGACATAACTTCTTATTAAAAATTCTACACAATTGTAAAAATGAAATCCAAATGCCTTGACAATTGAAAAAAATTGTGAATTTACCAGGGATCAAAATTCTTTGCTAGGAATTTAAATCAGTTGTTTTCAAAGAAACGGAAGACAAGGAAGAATGGCACTTTTACTAGTACTTTTAACTTCGTTCTGGTATTTTTTTTTAAAAATCATGTTCTGTGAAAAATTCTTTATTTACTGATGATTGTGCTCTAGACGATAAAATATCTTCTTATTTTTTTTTTTTTTTTTTTTTTTTTTTTGGAAATTGTAAATTACGAGATTGGAAGTTTTTAATAAAAAAGTAATTTCTAAATGTAAAAGTAATTTCAAAAAGATGGAAGTAATTTTTAGAAAGACATCTCAAGACTATTGTAAAATTACTTTTAATGTTTAGTTTTTATTAACGTCACACTAGAAGCAACACGAAGAATATATTGGCGATGAGCCTCGGTCTAGTGACGAGGACGATACCTGAGCTGATACCCCCTCTTCTAGCAAGCACACCACGCCAACAGGAAGATTTTTGACCCCGACAGATTTAACGTGCATCGCACCGTCTACTTCACGGAGGGTGTTTAGCGGCCAAAGATCTAACCCGCGACTGAACGAAAACCGCCGCCACAAATCCGAAACCATGACCACTAGGCTACCGCGGCCACCTTATTTTTAATGCAGAAAATCTTTGTTCACCAATTCAAGAAATAAACACTAATAAATTTGCAAACAATATTTAATTTTTAATTTTTGTTTATTTAATTTTTAATTCAATTCACTTGAACTTGAATTACATATTGTTCTTGTATAAAATGTTTAACTGCTGTCTTCGAGTAGGTTGCGTTAAATGAGCAGATACCTTGAATTCTATTTAGACTAATGTATTCCACTTTTTTTAAAATATTGCGTTTGACATTTAGAATTTTATAAGTGCTTGTCGAACTTATATTTTCTAAGCAAATATGGCCTTTTTAGTGCTAATCACTTGCCAGAAAATGTTGTCTAATGACCTTGGACATGACGCCTTAGTTCATCGTTTAGTAGATCTCTGATATCCCATCTCTATGGAAACTTTATGAGGAATAAAATCGGCAAAACCATGGAATATGATTCTTTATTTAGAACGGATTCATAATGAACTATTTAACACATTTTATGTTAAGATAAATGTAGTTTTCATATTATTTACCTTCTCTTTTTCACAAATGGAATTTTTGTTCCAATAAAAATACTTCATACAACCTAGATTCATCTTGAACTTATCGTATTCTACATCATACTTTTTTTATTATTCACTATAATTATACAGTTCCAAAACAAAAAGAGGCTTCTGTGATGTTTTTATAAAAAGTTCCACTTACTTCTTTTTCTGCTTAATAATTCACTAATTAAAATAATTATTTAGTAATTTCTCAGTAGTTCAGGGTGAAAATTCGGAATGATTAGTGCACATATTGTTATGGATTCTAAAGGGTTATATATGTGAACCTAGCCTTTTGAAAGAACTGTGACTCATATAAATTAGTATTACTATATATGAAGTATAGTGAATGACATATTTATGGATTAGGGATATTGAAGAGAGATAACAAGAGACAGAGGTAATTAGTGTAGTTATTGAGCACACTATATACGAAAGGGAGCAAGAGTGGAGTGATATTTTGAGTATATATATATCCAATTAGGATTCGACACTAATGGGGGGGTTGTTCAATAAATCCTTAGAAACTGCTAAAGATGGTGCTCGTAACATTGGAAGTGGTTTGATTTTAATAAGCCTCATGACTCACTTGTCAGTTGTCTGAATCTCAATTATTTGTATAGTATGATTTCATTTTAATGGTCACTTAAAGCAAGAAGTTGTGTTCAAAAAATGAAAATTAAGTTTTTGAACAGTGATTAAGCACATATATTTAAAAGGTTTAGCATCAAAGAAATTAAGGCTGAATTGGATGAAGTTCATGGTAATTCTGCTTCTGTATTTTCAAATGTTAATAATTAGCTAAATGAGTTTAAAAGTGGCCGTTTATCTCAAAAGATTAACGTCCTTTGGGACGTCCATTGGAAGTGACTACTCCAGGAATGATTGACAAAATCCACGACATGGCTTTGAGTGATCGTCGAATCAAATTGCGCGAAATAGGTGAAGTCACTGGGATATCGCAATTTAGAATGCGTTCAATTTTGCACGAACAATTGGGTGTGAAAAGAAATCTCGTCTAGATAGAGGCTCTCAGTGGAAAATAAATAGAATTGTTTGACCGAATCTGAAGCAATTTTGGCGCTTTTACGTCACAATCCTAACGAGTTTCTGAGTCAATACATAACTGTGAAAGAAAGGTGGTTATACTACTACTCTTTAAATATCACAGAACAATCAAAATAGTGAGATTTGAGAATAAAAGAGCTCCGAAGAAAACAACGATGGCGAAATCGGCAGCAAGATAATGGCCAAAGGTTTTTAACTAAGATGCAAGCGAAATCATTAACATTTAGTACTTGGCGAAATAATAACTGAAGTGTGTCGCTAATTGTTATTGCACTGATTGAGTGAAGAAATCAAGAATAAATGTCATCATTTGAAAAAGATCCTCTTCCATCAATAAAATGCACTTGTTCAGTTTGGATAGTAAAAATGGTGGAATAAAAGCCAGAATTATTACAACATTCACCGAATTCAGTCCCAAGTGACTTTTTTATTTTGGATTTCCAAACTTAAATGCTTCGGCGGTTGACGGTTCACATTGAACGAAGAGATCATCTTCAAAATAGATGCCTATTTTGAGGACCTTCCAAAACTTTACTTTTAAATAGCTTAAGAAAGTTTGAGAAACATCTTGAAAAATATATAGAGTTCTAAAAGGATATTATGTTGAAAAAGAAGAAAAATCTACCTAAAACCTTTCATTTTCGTATCTTTAACTAAGGATTTATTGAACGGTCTTCCTTGTACATTCATTACTGTAAACGTTTGCTCACTAAGTAAGAGTTGTCAGAATAAAAAAAAAATTTACATAAGTAAGTGCAACGTTAATGTAAGTATGCAATGATCAAACCAAAGCAAAATTATTACCTATTGTAGGAAAAATTACAATTTGATGCAGGTTTTAGTACCCTTTTAGGCCACCTCTAGCATGAATGCATGATGTTAAGCGATCGAGCATTGAAGTATACAAGTCCCGTATGATGTCCTGAGATCTTTTTCCAAAGTTGCTGTACACACGCCTTTAATGCAATGGAATTCGTAGGCTGTCCAATGTGCGACTAGACATGCGCGATTGGTGACAAATATGGTTATCGAGCAGACCAGTGGAGAAATTAAAGGTAGCTGAGATAGTCTTGTGAAAACCTTGCTGTGTGTGTGTGCGAGCATTGTACTGTTGAAAATGCATCCTAGAAGCTTTGTCATTAGGGGCAACACATGTGGCAGAAGAATGTCACGAACGTATTTTTGGGCTGTCATGGTGTGGTCAATCAATATTGGGGTGACTGTGTGTCGTATGCAGAGGCACACCAGCTATGAGAGTAATGTGCCACTGTACAGCTAAATTATTATTGAGATGTTCACCACGGGCTTCCACACACGTAGACGATTGTCATCACTGCCCGAATTGAATCTAAAGACGACCTGTTTCCAATCGGTTGCAGTCCAATCCCTTCGAGTGTGACATCCTTCCAAACGGAGGCAACGGTAAGTGAGTATCCATGTCAGTACACGTAATGATCACTGCGAAAGCAACTGTCCTTCACCCAGGCTCCTTGCGTACGTACTGACACAGAGGCCCATAGTTAAGGTGCTGCCGATATATGGATAGCGTACAATAAGACAGTTAGTCATATGTGTGCGTATCGTATGATGTGACGGTTTTTTCAACTATTGGTTTGTCGAAGGCGCCCTGAACCTATTCGCAGTGCAACAAACGTCACACTTGTCCAATAGTCCTATCACCTCCTTACAGTAAAGTCAGAACGGCCTAGGTCATGATCTACTCGCCAAGCTGACCAACTGGTTTCCATCACCTCTATGGTTCCTCCCCTCTAGAACTCTGACAGTGGCTCATATTGTCTCCGATGGCGGCGTAATGTCATTTCTATTCTCCTCTACAACACATTAAATACACACAAACAAGCTCTTCTTATGTGTTTTATAATTCAAGAAGAATCAAGTTCAAAGCCCTTTGGCAGTATTACGCATTGTGCAATCACGCTGCATTTCTAATATTTTACATATCTACCTGACAAGTATCTTCATGTCAAGTTTCGCATCAATCCCACTCTTATTTATTGGTGCACAAATGTATACGTCAGCAGGCGACCGGAGTCGAATCTTGTTTATTGAACTTCATATTTGCAGTTATTTAGATAAGTAGAACGTTCAATTTTAAAATTTGGTTAAAGATACGATGAAGTAAACTTTTCACATTAGCATTGTATATTTCGATAGCACTTATTCTAAATCTCATTAAATGATTAAAGTTGCTGAAATTACAATTTATTGAAAATCTTCTATTATAATAATGTTTTCGAAATCTAATATTAATGATAATGTCTTCTAATATTAATATTGACGCTAGTTCGTTAGAAACATATTTGTATTGAATATCATAAATAAATTTTAAACCTCTCGTTCCCTAAATTATAGTCTCACTGAAACTGTACAATGGACTATTGACCTTAAATTATGTACTTTCCATCCGTCGAAACGACAACCGAGCAAATATTTCACATGCCAAATTTCTACGCAATGATTTGAGTGGCATGTTGATGCCAAGTCAACATTTAGTCATTTTAATCGTATATAAGTATTTTGAAATTAGATTTAAACTTTTGATAGAGAATAGCCTTACTTTCATTTTGCACAATTTTGAATTAAGCTTTCAAATTTTTTTAAAACTTAATTGAAATATTCTTTATTATAAGCTTTTGATTACTATTAATTATGTGTGTTATTTGATTATTTTTATATTTCACTTAAAAATATTCAAATATTTTATATTTTGTTTTGCATCTATCAAAGATTATGTTGCAATAAGAATTCTGTTTTCTCTGCTTTGAATTAATTTTTTTTATATAATTGACAAATTTTTATTTGTTTGAACTTTTTAGAGGTTCCTGAAAAAAACCGGATCATCATCAGAAATTTGAAAAATATGCTTTCAAAACAAACTTTTAAAGAAGGTTTATTAAACAATGCTTCGAATATCTTAGAATGTAATATAAATACGATATCAATACTTCTAAAGTAAGCGGAAGTATTTATGAATTTGAAAAAAATTAATTAAAAAAAAAAAAAAATAAATAAATAAATTAATTGCTTACTAATAAATCATTTGTATTATTTTATAAATTATAGCGTACCTTAGATAATCTCATATTTGTCAACGGAGTGCAAGTTATGAACGAGTAATTTATTAGTATCGAATATTTTACAAAGTGTATGTGCCTTTCCTGTCACGATATCTTTAAAAATATAATAATTATCTTTTATATAAGGCAAAATAATCTTTTGCCAAAGAAATATTGTGTTATCTGAAGAGGAGCAAAGTGAACATATTCATCCCTTCCAAAGACCTTAGCATAAGAATATTTGGCGAATGTTTCATAATCACTGAATACTCTTATGAAGCAAAACCACTATGTTATCGAAAATAGATAATAAACACTCGTTTCGGCTTCTGATTTTTTCTCTGAAACATTCGGGGAAGTGTTTCCACCCTGTGGAGGGTAGTTGACCTTGGAGTGCCGGCAATGTTTCAAACCCTGGTCCATTGGGTCAAAAGAAATATTGATCTATCGCTTTTTGCTTTGCCTTTACCTATCAGACCTGAAGAGACGTTTTTATCGTGCTACTTTTTTAGGCAGTTTACTTCTGACGTTTTTGTTGAAGACCGTCGTCACATACTCTGCCCAGTATCATCATAATGATACAAAGAGAAACATTCTGAATGATATTTGTAAGAAGATAACTTTTCAGTCATTTCTGCAATTGATATGTGTCCCCACTGTTGAACTGAGTATTGTTTTGGACAGTTTCCATTCGGCGGCGGCGGCTGTGTCTAGTTGAGCGACGGGTCTCGTAGATAAGTGCGCCATAATTTCTAGTCGTGATTCATGTGAGATTGCCTTAATTAGATACACGGATGCAAGTGTTTTGAGTCTGGGGCTTAACAGCCAATAGCTCTAGGCTGTGTTGTCATCTAATGCTCATATTCCGGGTCAACACTTCAGATGTTGATACTTTCTCCGAAACATCAGGGATATTTTTCGATCCCATGGAGGGGAAGAAAAAAGCTGAGATGGAGTGCTGGTGGTGTTTTGAGCTCTTATTCACTGTTTCCGATGAAAAGTTTACCAGTGGTTTATTGATTCGACTTTATCAACCAGATTAGGAGAGGCGTCTCTCTTTGACTAGCTATTAAAGCGTTTTAACATCTGATGTTGTTGAAGACAATCATCTTAAAGTTGTCAGTATGAACGAAAATAAGGGTTCATCGGTTAGGACATCATTAAGGTAAAAAAATAGTTAAATTAATTGTGGAAAACTAATGAACATTTCAGAAATTTCCTCCTATCGTGAATGTAATCATTTAAACCTCGTTAGTAAAAAATCTGGAAATAAATAACAATTAAATACATTTCACATATCATAAATTCAGAAGCATGAAACATAAATAAGTTATTATAGCTAATATCTTTATTACAGATATAATTACGATTACCTATTAAGAGGATTTTTTTCAAACTGATCACTACATTCTCAAATCTAAATTATAATAGTTTAAAACTAAGCAAATAAACTAATATATGTACTTCTTATCCCTTTTAATTAGTCATGAAGATTTCAGAAGATAGTAGAATATTATCTAGTGTGATGTCTAATAAATAATTTAGCTTGTGATGCACAAAAGGAATAATAATTTTAAGCAATGAGAGAGTAGATTAATATTTTCTGAAATTTGGGAGGGGGAATTAATAATTCTTAAGGAATGGGAAATTACTGAACAAACAAAAAATGTTACTGCAGGCATTTTAAGACTTTGGATCTTATGATCCATATATATAATTTGTGGTATGCAACAAATGGGGACATTTGAAGTCCAGAAACGGGTGTTTAAACAGTGCATTCATATTTATATATTCCATATGGAATATCTATATAAAAACTTATGGAATTTTAGAGTATGTCTACTTTTAATATCTCGCGAGTTTATTATAATTTAATTCCCAACATCCGTAATAAGTCTGAAACAAACATGTAATATATACTATTTCCCCATCCATCCGTACATTGTTCCCATTTTCTACACCATACAATGGGAGGACTTTCAACCTCGACAGATTAACTTTATTTGGATCAGGACTCGAATTCATGACACGATGAAAATATAATTGTACGTTATCTTACAACTAGTAACACTTGAATATCATGACCACCTGGTTGTGACCCTTGATTCGAGCACTAGATGGCGGCACAGACTAGAACTAACGCCTGTATATACCTCGACGCAAAACATTGATTTTTGGGGGTTTAAGACAACAACACAAAAAACACAACTAGTGATACACCGGCTACAGTGCACGTGTCAAATAGATCTGCTAAATAATTTACAGACAGCTGATAACGTCAAATAGGAATTGTTCATAGCGAAACTCAATACAACGGTGAGTGAATATTATCAACTGCAGTTCTGGATAGAAAAGTAACCTTGTGTACAAATATCGTTCAGAATGTTCCTCTTCATATCCTCACGTTGACACTGGAGGGGAAGTAAGTGGCGTCTCTCTTCAACAGTAGCAACATAAGTTAAAAAGTCTTACTAACAAGCCTGAGAAGGAATCCTTTATCTCCCAAGTGCCCTACAAAAAGCGACCGAGAAACATATTTTTAACCCAAAGACTGAAGGTTCAAAATGCTGCCGACATTCCATGTCAGACGACTTGCTCTTACGATGCGAGACGGGTTCTGAAACAATTTTGTCCAGTTATGATCAAAATCGCGAAATTTAATAAAGGTGACCCATTTTTCCCGGCCGTACTAAAAGTGAAACATGTTATAAACAAAAAAATTCCCATTATAAATGGAAAAATGTCTTCCAAGATGTAAATTTTTAGTTATTACTAACAAAAATTTATGGAAACTTCATTCTGCATATTAATAAATTCTTGCGTAGAAAATGTTACAAATTACTAATGTTTATGTAATTTCCATGGTTTCAGGAAGGTGTAGATGGATGTAAACCGTAGTACGGAGAAGGCAAACTTCATTGTGCTGAATTTTACGATGATAGTGATTTGCCTCCCTTATGAATTATTGTTCTAATTACTTTTACTAATTTTGATATCCTTATTATAATGGTTACTTAAAGTAGAGTTCACAAGATACCTTTTTTTTATGAAAGAAGAGTAAGTTTGAATCCGCCTTTTTTATTTTTAAAGTTAAACGCGAGATATAGGGGTTACATATTTCAATTAAATCATAGTGGATAGACACCTGACTGTTAAAGAAATTTACACCTAAATTGATAAATGAATTTGAAAGACAAAGAAAACTATGATGCAGTGATGGGTTCAGGTAGAGTGGGATTTGGAAAATGTGCGGAAACACACACACACACTCACACACACATAAGCAGGAAAGTGAGAAGTGCCCTAAAGTTGGCGCGCACGACCTTTTGATGGACAAATGAAACCCCCACAAATTTAAGAAAAGACCCCTAAAAATGTTATAAATTGCGCTTTTTTGACCGAAATTCCAAAATGATATAATAGACGAAGACCCGGGCTTACATCTACAAGAATAGAAATTAGGAGTGGAACAAGAAATTACCACATGTGTAAATGAACTATGTTTAATCTACATCATTGTTGCATCAATAACTTTCGAATGGTCAAGAAACACGGGAGATGGGCTTGACTGAGTATGGTGACTATACAGAAAGGAAAAATAAATATAACTTAAATTTCTATTAATATCATTTTCAGTAATAATTAAAACAATACGATCCCACGGATAATAATTAAAACTTTACAATACTGCGAGTAACTTCAATCGTCATCTTCTTAAACTGAACAATCTTTATTAATAGCTGTGATTTACAATATTATGCACAATAGGATGATTTCATATGCAATATAAATTTTATCCTGATATCTCAGTTATTTCCAGGTAATAACTAAATCTTTACGATACCGCATCGCATAAATGAATGATCATGTGGTGCACTTAATTTGATAAGCGACATTGAGCATTGCTTCAGCATAAGATTATTTATTATTCCAATAACAAAACTTTAAAATTAAGTTATAATATTCTTCCACATTAATTTTGTCTTTTTAATAATTTCTTCATTTTCAGTAAAAATTTTCAAAATCGAAACATTCGTTTGACAACCCGAAATGCATGAAGAAAAAATATAAGCCCATATCTGTTCCAACTCTTGTCAAATATTTTCAATATTACAGAACTTTTTATCCGTGTATTCTTCAGAATCTAGAGTATGTTATGAATAAAATAAAAAACGAAAGAATCTCCCTAGATATTTTGAATTGATCGATTTCGTTGGAATAAAAGTTTTTTCCCTGTCTCTCATATAGAAATTTATGCGACCGAAGATGACATACATTTTTTCTGACAGCGATATCTTATTCGCATCAGGGAATTTCACAAAGTTTGGATACCTTGAAAAAGTTCAAAGTGAAAGAACTTCAAAGAGAAGAAGGAATTTTTCGAAACATTTTTTGTAGATTAAACTCCTATAACATGTTTTTTAACATCAGTATTTTCTGATATGTTCAGGTAACAAAGTATGAAAAGCCAAATAATGCACAACTATTTATTAAATTTACATTCCGTAAATCAACATGCTGAAGTGATACAAAATAAGTACAATGAGTAAAAGGAAATGTTTCTTAAAATAATGGTCAAATACACAGTTAAAACATAGCGAAAATAAATGAGCGTTTGCCCATGTCTACAGTGTTTTTAAAAATAATTTCTTATTTCTTAGGTTATGGTAATTTCGTGGTAATGGTTATGAACTTAAGGCCGGCGTTGTTTCATTCTAGTCAAGAATACGAATCCGGATGCCACTAAATACCAACCGTGTATCAGGGCTGATACATGCTAAATCTATCGAGGTTCTAAATATTCCCAACGGCATGTTGTGGATGTTTGAAGAGCGAAGTACAGCACAGTTGTCGTTTTCGTCACTTTTGACAGCGGTCCAAAACTACGAGTCCGTCGTCATTAGTTTTCAAAAAATAAATCTCTTAAATTTATGATGTTCACGCAGTAAATTTAATATATACTGATTTTATTTATTTATAGGCCGGATAAGTTAATTGTTTTATTTTTCATGTTATGAATATAATCAAATATCACTGTATGGGTCTAATTTACATCGTTAAATTATGTAAACTATTTAATATAATATGAAAATTATTTCTTATTTATGTAAATAATAAAAAAAAGAGTATATTGTTTATTGTGAGTCATTTTATTATTGAACGCATTTTTATGAGAGTAAAAAAAGCAATTCAAGTGTTATACACATGTTATACGATTAAATGAACTATATTATAGTTTTATTTGTATATAGGAAACCTCATAACCTTTCATATTTCTTTACATAGTTATAACAGAAACAATCAATAATTTAACAAAAAAAAATTATCAGCATTTTTAAATAGAAATACTAGTATCCTGATGTAAAAGTAATCCGATGTTCATTTTAAATGTTTTTGATTACTATAATTTCTGATTTAAAATAACTATTTTCAGAGCTGACACATTTCTTGAAAACTTTGAAAGTTGGAAATGCTGTATTTTCTATTGCCCGGTGGGGTGTTTGAATCGGGATCTATTTATGTAATTGGAGCCTAGTTACAGGCCACACCTTTTAAAATGATTGCATTCAATTAGTTAACTTTGCATCTCAGAAAAGTTATAAATTGTACCACAAAAATCAGTATATATAAACTAAATTAAATAATGACTGTTTTATTCAATATTTTTGCTGTATTAACTTCATATAATATCTAACTGCAAGCAAATTTAATTTTTTAGTGAGTTTAATGAGACAAATGTACTCCATCTTATTTTTCTATAATATTTTTTTTAAATGAGGAGTGAGATTATTTGTCGAGATTCACATCACAGTTTGTTAGCTAATGTGTGTCAAAAAGCCTTTTTGGAAATAATTAGAGATGATTTCTTTTCAAAACGACAATTTCAGTCAATACGCGTCTAACAGCAAACGAAGCGTGCACATTGTTTCTAATTCTTCTCTCTCTTTCTTTGAACTGTATCATTCTCATTCTCTTTTCATAAATAGTTTTAAAAATTATCTGTAATTAATCATAGGCTTCGTTAAATAAACCATAGTTTTCCTGGAAATTTCAAACACACACAAAGAGTATCACAGAAAAAAAATAATCCACCAGATTCTAAAACTTTTGGAAAATGTTTTTCTTTTAAAAAAAAATTCGATAGGTTTGTAGTTTTCATTAAATTACTACACTGTCTTTGCTATGTTTTTCTTTTTAATTAACACACAATGCTAACTAGCCTTTAATACTTTCCCCCCCAAAGTTTCATGAACAAGAAGGAACAATTTTAGAGGTGTTGAAACAAATATATAATTAATGAATATTTTGTTTTCGGAGATGTTTAATCGGATTATTTTCAATAAAATAGAAAAAGAAACTATGAAAACTACTTTCTGTTTAATAAGAAAATATACCGCGATATAAATTAAATAGTTATTCCGAGAACTGTGTGTACAATGAAAAAAAATATTAGCTTCGTAACAGAAATAAAGATTAAATTTCCCATTCTTCCTTGAAAATGAATTACAATTATTCGAAATTAATATTGTTTCGAATTAATTATTTTTAGGTACATATAAAGCTTTCTCGAAATTTCAATTAACTTTGGTAAAACTTTAATTTATTTGTCATTTCGAAAGAACATTTTCTTACTTTAGTTTTTTTCATTTCACCAACGTGCGCCTCGGTAAGCAAATAAATATGTTATATAAATGGGTGAACTGATAATACTAGAAATTATGTTTAAAAAGGCTTCATTATGAACTAATTAAAATTTCACGGAGGCTTAAAATAGTTAAAAATTGGAAATGTTTTATACGAATGGGTATAGAAAAATCTCAACACTTAGAAACAGTCAAGATATACCTGAATAAAATTTATTCTGCATAATATGTGATCCTTATGTACGTAATGTTGGAAATACCAGCTATTCATGTTGATTTGTTTGGTTTCAGAAAATCTTTGTTCGAATTAAACCTCAGTCCCATCTCCTGAGTTCTACAATGATAATCTTCGAAAGGGAAAAAAAGACTTGTTAAAGAAATTTATTGACACGTATTTAGATCTGTATTATTGAGTTCATCGTCATATATGTTCTATGGAATTGATATCTCTAATGACTGATAGAGAAAAGTCATAAATTTAGTAGGGATATATAAAATTTATAGACACGTATTTTTAGATCATTGTTATTGAGTTCATCATCATGTGTAAAAATATAATGATTCTAAGAATCCGTTTTCGTTGTACGACACTCGTAAGTTATTTTTCAAAATGTCTATAAAGCTAGTGGTTCACGAGTACATCGTTCGGATCAAAATTACCAATATATGAGACATTCATACAACCGCGAACATGTCTCTCTCTCTAATTCCCCTTCCTTGTTTCATCACTTAAAGTAAATCCCGGAGATGCGTTTATGTGTTTCGTTTTCTCCACTCCGACAATCTACAGTACGAAACAAAAATGTAAAACGTCCGTCAAAAAAAAAAAATTTATTCCAGAACTCAAGACATTTCTCGCTTACGTATCTTACAGTGAAATATTATCGTAACTTCCAATTGCTCTCACTCGCAAGGTTTTTTTTTTTTTCGTGGAGCACAGTCGTGGAAACATTTCCGATTATATGCATTTCGAAATGAATCTACAAATATAGCTATTTCTCTGTTTTATAATTCTGTTGTAAGCTTAGGTGAGCTTATTTTCGAAATTTTTTAACTACACACGATAAATAGTCTATCTACAAAGGTAAGTAAAACGGGTTGAAACGGGAGTTAGAAATTATGCAGTATTTTAGAGGCCATCAATATCTGATTAATTAAAAGATTTGTTAAACGAGATTTAACTTACTGAAAAAATTTCATGTATGTGGCTGTCTTTTCAAAGTTTTATAATGAGTTTTCTTTCAGTTTAACATAATTCTTCAGATATATGACCCGTATCGAAAATTCTGCATTGCTTATTAAATTTAAATCCCATTTTATCATCCTTTTGAAGCCTAAAGATGCGAGTGATGTCACTTGTTAACAAAATTACTCAATAATCCAATCTCAAAATCGCTTATAAATATCTGCATTTGCTATATAGTATAAATATAAATATATGTCTGATAGATTTCAAAAAGAACGTAAACTTTGCAATTTTTAATCTCCAGATATTGTAGTTTTTTTTAACGACGTGTTATATGACATTAACAGAGAAATTTTACAATACAATTTACGAGTAAAAATGGTAATTGAAAATAAACTTTAGATTGAGAAATTTAACCAGAAAAATTAAGTTTAGTGTAACAACACGCTATTGGAGACTAAGCAGGAAAGTGTGTGTTCTAACTTATGCTCCTAGCCAATGATGTACCAGCTTATCATGTTAATGGCTCGGTAGAAGAGCTAGTGAGGGAAATATCTGGTTGAAGTACGAATCCATCTGAATACAAATACTTTTTTTCAGCTTCAAAATTATTAAGCTTTAATGACTTTAGTATTTGAATAACTATTCAATGTTTATTCAATTTTCAACCCATATTCCTAATTGAAAGCAGTTTTTATTATATTTTACTTTTAAATTAATTTTATTCAAGTTAATTAACTAAGACAATGGCTTCTTTCTCAATGGTTCTTTTATGAATACTTTCATCACTCACTGCGTATATGTTAAAAAGAATGGCTCTTTCCAGTTCACGGTTTGTATTCAAACTTACCCACTTTCTACCACGTGATCACGCTGGTATTTTGTAAACACATATAACCCCGATAACAATATTATACCACAGTATGCTTAAGCAGTAAACGATTTTAGAGGGGCTTAGGAACTCGGGTCTTGCACTTAACAGCGTTCAATTGAGTAGCAATTTTCCACGAACATACATAGCGTACGTTATTGCTTAGTTTGAAATTTAAAGATTGAGAAGACTTAAATAAATACAAGTAAAAAGTCCTTTTTTTAAATCAAGCTTCTATTTAACTAAACAAAAATATTTTTTTTAAATGTAAAATAAAGTGTAATTTATGAATGATTCGAGTGTTAATACTTCTTTTGATGTCATATATAAATAAGTATCTATTATACAGGATGGTTATAATTATAGTCACCTTATTTATACCCCTGTAGAATCCGTTCTACCAACCGGATTTTGATGAAGCGTGGTATATACGTTATATAGACCATAGGAAAAAAAATTTCAATGAAAAATAGTTCACATTTTAACTACTAGATGGCGCTTTACAAAATTTCATTGTGCAAATTAGTCAAACATATATAAAGGGAACTTGCAGTCTAAAACCAGAGAAGGGCGACTACGCCGCCTAGGTACCCGCAGAATCATTCTAAGTTCATAAGTTCATAAAACCAGAGAAAATCAATATGCATGCCTTTGTCATCGTTAATCATGCCTTTACAGAAGAAAGATTGAATTTTACCGGTAAAAATGTTTTATCAAAACCCCAGAAATATAAGCTATTGCTGGCGTTTTGATAAAACAATTTAGACTTTAAAATTCCGCTGCTATTAATTAACAACACGCTGCACTGCGTGAATATCTTAGTTTAAAGTAATTGCGAAAAGGGCCCGTGTCTAAAAATATCTTAAAGGTGATGATTATGAAATTTGAAGTGATCGGAGATTGGGGGTACTGCCAGGAAGAGGGCGGAAACCTGTTGCGAATGAAGTTGAGGAAGAAGTCACTTCTACTGTGGTTGAAAGAACCTCCAACTCCTGCTATTCTTCAGCAAGTGCTCTATTGAACCCTAAAAGACCATGTTTATAGAAAAGTAATTAGATCTGAGTCGAAAGCTAGCATTATACGCAAAGTTGCTGGAATCAATTGAGAGTTTCTCCATTCTTAGATTAAACACGCTGTCATGCGCATTCAACTCGTAACTGCTGTCAATGCCCTACGTTGAGTACATTCTATAATTTAATAAATTTTAGTGATTCTGACAAATTTTGTTGTCCTTTTTTAGCGCCACTTTTCCCCCTGATAGTTGAAATTTGAACTATTTATATTGCAGAAATCGATTGTCCATGATCCATATATTGTATATACCAAGTTTTATCAAAATTCAATAAGTAGAACGGGTTTTGGAGGGGTTTGAATAGGATAACTTTCATTATAACCATTCTGTATTTCATTTAACATTAATTATTATAATTTTAGTTCAATACTTCATTTTTATGCAGTTTATATCCCCTTATTTTTAAACAAGCAATTTCTTAAAAAAATTTAATCTATTTTCAATTTTTTTTTATTTTTTAATCTACCTTTAAACAAAAGCTTGATTTAAAAATATTTTACTTGTATATTTATATACGTATAGTTAAATTATTTCTCATAATATATTTTTTAAAAAAATATCAATAGATAACGAATCCTAATAACGATTGGGCACTTTTTTCGAAATTTTGAAAATCGATATCTTGCTGCGCACGGGATTCTAAGTTGAACATTCATCAAAATTTTCGCAAATATTGCTGTCTAGTAGAAAATGTTTTGTTTTTAAGTCAAACATACTCTATTAAAAATTGAAAGGAAATTTTTACCACGGCTATTAAGAAAATAATGAAATTTTAAGAAGAAAAAACAATTAAAATTCATGTAAGTGATTTCAGCTTATATATATATATATATATGCAAATATTATATCCAAATCATAAACATATCATTATTCAAAAAATCCACACATTATTAGGCTCAAAGCAACCAAAAGAATGTATGAAATAAATATACTGAACATTTATGAAAGAATAATTTAAAATATTTAAAAAGACAAAAATCCAGAAAGAAATGTAAAAATAAATTAAGAAATAAATGGAAATATGGAACCCAGCAAGTCAAAAAGCAATTTCGGGCTGAGGACCGAATAAACGGGATTAAACTAGTTTAATGGTGTCAACCTTCCCCTTTGAGACTTGGTAGGCTGAATTGGGAAATCCAAAGTACAAAAGAGTTCAATGATAAAAAGATACAAAAAAGTTCAGCGATAAAATCTACAAAAACAAAATCTATAATTCTAAAAATTATCAACAAATCAAAATATAAAAATTACTTACAAAAATTCAAAGAAATGAAGATTCAAATATGTGAGTAGTAAGACGGAATATTCTTTAAGCTTCAAAATGGATATCAGATACTCAAAATGAAAAAAATAACACGTCATCACCATAAATATTGAAAAAGAGATTTAAATCGTTGTTTGGTTGGTAATAAAGTGTAAAAGGATGCATATTGTTGGTTGGTAATAAGTTTTGTGGTAAAGAAGTATATCACTAAATCTGGCAAACTTTTACAGTCGATTCTTCAAAAATCTATCGATAATATTGAAAAAACTGCTATTATTAAAAACAGCCTTGAAATTGTTAAGATCATGAAGGAACGAGAGGTATTCTCTGTACATGGGTATGATTTTGAAGACCTTTTTAACTTAATAGGTATTCAAGATTTAATTAAGGTTCTTGCAATTTTATACGACAAATATCATTTTAAATTATCATATCACAAATATATTAAACATCTTTGCGAATCGTTATCCATTTTCAAATTCACCACACAACACTAGGTCCACAAAGTCGGCTTGTTAGTGGTCTAGCCGTGAAGAATTTATTTACTTTTACACAGTTTACATTTTTACTCACTCTCTGGACCATTATACTTCTTTACCATACAACTTATTACCAACCAATATTATGCATCCTTTTGCACTTTATTACCAACCAAACAACGATTTAAATTTCTTTTTCAATGTATATGGTGATGACGTGTTATTTTTTCATTTTGAATATCTGATATCCATTTTGAAACTTAAAGAATATTCCGTCTTACTACTCACATATTTGAATCTTCATTTCTTTGAAATTTTGTAAGTAATTTTTATATTTTGATTTGTTGATAATTTTTAAAATTATAGATTTTATTTTTGTAGATTTTATCGCTGAACTTTTTTGTATCTTTTTATCATTGAACTCTTTTGTACTTTGGATTTCCTAATTCAGTCTACCAAGTCTCAAAGGAGGAAGGTTGATACCATTAAACTAGTTTAATCCCGTTTATTCGGTCCTCAGCCCGAAATTGCTTTTTGACTTGCTGGGTTCCATATTTCCATTTATTTGTTAATTTATTTTTACATTTCTTTCTGGATTTTTGTCTTTTTAAATATTTTAAATTATTCTTTCATAAATTTTCTGTATGTATATATATATATATATAATTGCTATAAGTTTGAAAACTTTATAACGGTTTTGGATGAACTAAATTTCAAAAGTAATACATTAACCTTTGTAAAGCCCTAAATGTGCAGTATGAACTCCTCCAGAAAAGTGAATGGTATTCAGTTCATAGTGTAATCACAATTCTAGTTTCTTTTAAATGTGGAAACCGTCAAATGTGTAAGGTATTCAATTATGCAGTGCTAATAACGCAAAAGAATCATAAAAATAAGTGAGACCGGTTGTTCATATAATTAGCATATACATTCTAAATAAAATGCTATAAGCAATCAATCAATCCTAGAGACTAATGTAATGGTTATTAAACTACTCAGACGTCGCAAGATTAAAGATTCTTAATCAGAAACAATCATTTTATTTATTATTTTATTTTGCAAAGAAACTTTAAAAAAGTGCCTACAGCTTGATGTGGCAAACTTATCAAGGTTTTCTCACTTGATTTTTTTAGCTATTACAGGATTCTTATAACTCATTCAAAAAGAAATACATGTTGGCATTGCGTTAAAACTAATTTTTTTTGTCTATTGCGTGTGTGTGACATTACAAAGAATAATTAATTTACACAAAATACATATTAATATTGAATTTTAAAAAGTATAGTTAATAATGCAAATATAATTTGTACAAAAAAACTTTTTTTTAATACATGATCTATAAATTTCTGTGTCTAATCGACATATATTTTTAATCGGTAATTAAATATTTCCTCTTATTAAAACAGCTCGAAAATACAAGTCTTTCCGTGAATAAACTCATTCGGATTTTGAAATTCAAACATGAAATAATATGAGATTTTTTTGTCTATTTGTGTTTATCAGACATGAAAAATATCAAAATCAATAAACACAAATATCAGTCAAAGTATGTGTTTGATTTCAAGTGGCACGCTACTTACTTGTCTTGATTCCATATTTGCCTTCGTTCTGGGAAAAAGCAAGCCAGAAAACTCGGAAACCAAAATGTGTAATTTGATTTCCTTGTTTTTAATTAAATTTCTACCCTTTTTTACGCTAAAAGTAAATTTACGGAAGGTAAATATTAAAAGTTAGCGTGATACTTTTAAATGTGAGTCAACGTTTTTTAAGCCTAATGATATATACGTTTCGTTACGGTTAAGCAAACAAATATAACTCGAAAATAAATACCGTGTTTCTATTTATAGTAAAGCATTAAAATACATTTTAGTGTACATTTTCACTTACGAGATGGAAAAATGACAGAAGTATAACGACTTTAAATAGACTCAAAATATAAATTATTCTATATTTCCAAAGCAAATATTTTCCTACTTTGCTTTGCTAAAGAGTAAATTTAAATAAGAGCAAAAAAGAAGTAAAATTCATTTAAAATATATTTAATCAACTTTTAATTTAATATGTATGGGTGTATTGTTTGTTTAATCTCAAAAAGCGTATACGTTATTCGTTTTTCATATATATAAATCTTAAAATTTCGTTGATATTAAAAATTATAATGTTTTAACACCTCACATGATTATTTGCTTAGCTTTTTTCTCCGCAATATGTGATGAATTAAAAGCGGAAGAGTATGGAAGATGAGCACATTTCAATTACTTCAGAATTCAGGTATCTTACAATTAACAAACAATAATCTGATATTATTTTTGATATCCCTCATAAAACTCACCACATACTATTACCAAATTTATTATTATCAACTCACAAAAATATAAGTTTCTAATATACAAGGTTATTAATAATTAATCATCCGATTTCAAAATTCCTTACCTTCGGAACTAAAGGACAAAGAATGATAAGTAACAAATTAATGCTTTGGAAAAATTTGGAAGTATTATATTATGAAACATAGTTGACCCTTGTGTGCTCTCCGTGAATCTATTTTCACAAAAGTTGTTTTAGAAGCTTTAATGGAGCTATCTCGCTGTTGAACCGGTCGCAGTTGATCATATGGCTTCCTGTTACGTAATTGGCAACCTACGTCCCTGATGCTCCATGTGATTTCTTCCTTTGGGGGTTTGTAAATGATAAAGTGTATTCCTCCCCATTAACCACAAATTTATGTGAACTGAAGCAACTGATTTCTGCTGCTGTACAATCAGTTACCGCGGACACTTTACATCGTATTTGGAGAATTTGGAGCCTCGACAGACTTAAAGTGTATCTCCTCCATGCCAACAGGGCTTGAACTCCCGACTCGAAAGATTCGATGCCGGTTACGAGTTCGCGACCATAACAACTTCGTTACTGCAGCCACAAGAAGAAAAAAAAACAGCCACAAAACCCTCCTATAATTTCCCCTTATATTCATGTTTTTTCATAATTTGTGTCAATTATTCACGAAAATGTAACATTTTGAAATCGGATGATTCACTTTAAGTAACACCGTATTTTATTACTTCGTTCTATGAATTTTGGAAAATGTTCTGAAAAAAATTTAGAAATAATTATTGAATGTCATATCACTTTTGAGGGTTGTTCAGTAAATCATTGGAAAATCTAAGATATGACGCTCGTATCATCGAAAATGGTTAGTTTTTATTATGCATTGTGATTCACTATACACCAGTCCAATTTTCAATAATTTGTGTTCGTGATATTCGTGATCACGACGCTTTTTACACATCAGAAATTTTTCGTCATAATTTTTACGGCTGATCATCCTCGCCTTCTTTGGAGAAAATTCACTGTGAGTAAACCATCATTTTAAATGTTGCTTCGTTTCTGGTACAAAACAATTGATCCAGAACTCACCGACGGTGACAAATAGATGCAAAATGTCGTTTAAATCCGACGCGACAGCAATCAACTTTTCATTTGGCTGTCAAATTTGTTTTGCCTCTGCCTAACAGATTACAGCAGAAAATAGTAACAGCATTTTTCCTTCATGAATTAATCTGTCTTTATTTCGCAAATAACATTTATAAAGATAGTGAAACAAGTATGAGGCATGATGGTGAAAACCAAATAATAATAATAATTAATTAAATGTCTGAACAATACTTCATACTAATAATAACTAGTGTGATACTAATGAATCATATGTTAATAAGTGAAATTACTTTTCATATTTGATAATTTGTCATCAATGTGTGAGGCTGAATTGAAAAGTATTCCTTTCTTTAATGCTATTCTTTACGGCAGAAAAAGTTTCTAAGGCAATTTAGAGTTATCATTGGAGGCTGTCATTTGTTATGCGGTGCGAAAACAATTGTGAAACTGACTTATAGGCATTTGCAAAACAATCAAAATTTGATCGGTACTGCATCGAATAATTACTGTCATTTAATCATCTTTAAAGAGGCTAAGATTCATCATTATATACCCGAACATAAACAACAATAAAAAGTATAGGTTACTATCGGTAAATGTGTTCCAAAGAATGGTACGTTGGTCTCACCGGCAGCAAATCTTGTAGTGGATTGCAAAGGGCAGCGACATGTTTTGGATTGCACAGGGCTTCATACTCATGGATTAGTCAAATAAAGTAAAACGGTCGCTGGTGGATCGTAATACTTTTGTAAGTCTTATCATAGTGGATGGTCGTGAGACTTCAGAGAATTTACCACATAATTAGTTTAACAATGGACATCTATTACAAATTTTTCAATTATTATCTCATCTGGACATAATTGTATTAAACTACTTTCTTACAATTGTTAAGCATGGAAGTAGCTCCTTCCTGATTTGAGCAGCGATAATTTGGTTCCAGAAAATTCCATTTGTATACGCAAACCAGATCCTTTCACATATGATGACTTCAGGTCTTATTATTTCTTATGTAGTGGTGTTCTTATTTTGAAACCAATCTGTATTTCTGAAATTTAATTTAAACTTTTGTCATAATAAGCTTAGCAGGAGTTAAGTTATTGTGGGTTTCATATTTATCTTCATTATGCTTTTCCTCATGCTTAATTCATACCACTAAGGGGAAACACTACCAGCGTTACAATTTATATGCAAAATAAATCTAATATAATTGGTTCCACTTTTTCCAAACAAGAAATATTATAACTGAAGTAAGAGTCTAATATACGAGGTTATCCAAAAGTCAGAACATATTTTAAAAATTAATAATTCACGAATGGATAAAGTTGAAAATCTCCGGTTTGCACCTAATGGATGGGGAAAAAAGTCGAGGTTTCATGACAAACTAAAAAAAATCAATTTGAGTAATTTTTATTTCACTATCAGATAGCATACAAATGGAATGTCACTGACATATTATAAGGAAACCTACAGCTATTCAGTAAGTTATCCATCCTTCAGAAGCAAATAATCAAGACAAGACAGAACGTCATTCACAATATTAAGTAACTTTTCTTGTTGTATGATAGACAATACTGACAGTGATATTGTTTAAGTCATACAGTGCCAAATTGGAAGATTTGGAATGCCAAGTGTCTCAAAAGGTTCAGCTGATAACGAAATCCTCCCTAAATGTTGAGTGAACTGGCACAGCGATATGTAGTGATGTTCCATCTTGCAAAAAGGAGATTGTAGTGCCTGTAGCTCCGAATGGGTTATTCAGTAACAATACTGCATAGCACTCAATAGTGACAGAAAATATTTTTAAACGCATCCGCATGACTTCCCCGCAAAAAAAAATGGGCTAGCGGTGAAGCCACACCAAAGACTGCCCCTTTTAGCTGATGTAGGTACTTTTGAACACATTAATGAGGGTTCTCCTCGTATGATAGTTTTAACGTTGCTGTATAATGTGAAATGTGTTTCATCTGTTAAGTGTGTAGCATGAAGCCAGTCTTGATTCTGATCCATGTTATTGAATAACCAAATCACAATACTTTGACTTGTGGTACTTTCACCTGGTTTCATTTATGAATAAGTTTCTGCATGCATGGGTATCGTTTCAACGTAACTCCCAGTCCTCTAGAGATACTTCTGTATCATTAACTGTCTGCCTCGGAACTTCAAGTACACTACTTTCGTTGTCTGATAAGAAAAGGCCGACTCGGATTACACTATCTATTTGATTATATGGACAAAAGTACCCGATGTTGAAGGCCTGCTAATTCTTGAACAAGAAGCTAAAGAATCCGTACCTTCAAATTTCTGCATCATTTTATTCAATACAGAATACATCATTAGTCCTTTATCATCCTACATACCATACATCCAGCGATATACTCGTAAAGAAACAGATGAACTCTCCAAATTCTTAAAAAGCAGTTTCACTATGAAGGCGTTCTCCTCTAGAGACAGCATTTTTATTTGTACAGCTGCGATTACAGTTTTCTGATCCAGCTTCCCCTCTAGGCAGTCTACGGTTTTGCATAATATGATTCAGAAACCTTACAATATCATCTGTTAGTCGAATAAAGAAATAGTTATTCAAGCATTTTATTTTATTTCGTAATAAAAACCAGCTTATTTCTGCAACGGTTTTGTGTAATCTGGAGTATTTTTATCCTTATTCATTCATGAATTATTATTTTTTTATGTTTGCCCGGACTTCTGAATCACCGATATCTTAGAACTACTGGAAAGTTCTGTCCACTTGTAAAATAAAAGAATTTTTTTTTTCATATATTTAATGAGATTTATTGTATAATATAATTTCCGCCATTCTTCTGAAACATCTTGCTAGTGTGATGGTAATTTGTACATACCTTTTTGTGAAATGCCTGAAAAGTGGGAGAGAACAGGATATAATAATTGGAGAGAAATATGTCTCGGACGTATCCGTGGATACGATAGAATTGTACAGTTTTTCACTAATATTTTCTGATGGGATACTAATGCTTCATTTGATCGGGCATTTCCCTGATGCAGTATGATGTGCTTCCCATTGAATATCGCGGATCATTTTTCTTTGTGCCCTATGTATAAAACATTCATTTGTTTACTGCATCTCTCGGAATTCATATTTTTGTTATGTTTCAAAAGCCCCTAATTTAGTGGTCCTCAGACATGCCAACCTACACACATCATTATTCTCTTATCAAGATTTAAATGAGGAGGTGGCATGTTTTTGAGGATCCACTATAATCTTTTCCTAACGATATTTAAGGATTTTAAAAGGTAGCTAACTAAAGTACAGCCTCTGCCCCACCCAACATCGCAGGGTATCGCAAGATTTCTCTTAGCCTGAACTATGCGAACGGATTTCAAGGTTAATCACAAAAGTCTTCTCTCCTGTCCTCATCTCTCAATGTTGACTTGCATATAGCTTCACTTGGTAGGATTGAAGACAAGAGTCTCAATCGCGACGTTCTCTATTCAGGTCTCTCTCTCTGCTTTTCACATTGCGTTTAAGAAGGCTGATCTGACCTTTATTACTTTCGAAGCCTATAGCTTAAGTCTTTGAAATAAAATTTTAAATTTTAATAATCGCAATGTTCATAACTTCAAAAATAGGTTTTGGAATACAAATATTAAAGATTTCGTACACGAGCAAAACTGGTGTATTTTTGGTTCAGGAACTAAGCTCCAATCGGAGTTTAGTTCCTCCAGATAGACATATATCGTCCAACTCCCAGATGACCAAATATCTATTATTCAAAAATGATAAAATAGGCAATAACCACTATGTAATTAATGCAGACATGACAGTTAAATAACGAGACTGACGATGCTACAGATGAAATACGTATGCGCCAAACACTAGCGACCGAATGCTGTTTTGGATGAAGCCTTCTCTTTTGAATTCATGTCATCTTGCTCTGTAATAATATCTGTAAACTCATTATCTTCGTTCACATTATACATGTTTCGGTTGTAGCAGAAAAATTATAAGTAAGCAACGAATTGTTGTAAAATTTCATATGAAACTTGGAAAACCCGCTATTGAAACTTATTATTATTTATTAAAAGAAGCTTAAGGTAATCAATGTTTATTGCATGCACGTGTTTTGAGAAAGAGTTTTTCAAAATGGCCGAGTAGACGTTCAATATGATTCACGCCAGACATGACAGTTAAATAATGAGACCTGGGTCACCCTTTCACGTTAAGCAAGGATGACAATATTGAAAAAAAATCTGTATTCTGGTTCGATCTAACCGTTGGTTCAGTATTCATGCAATTCTGAGACTGTAAGAATTGACAAAGAATCAGTGAAGCAAATTTTACATAACAATTTTAATATGCAAAAAGTATGTGCCAAAATGGAGCCCAAAATTCTCATGATTGAACAGCAAGAAGTTCTCAAAAGTGTTTGTATTGACACTGTGAACGCCATTGAAAATGACCCAAACATTTTGGAATGATTATAACGTGTAACGAATCGTGATTTTTTACTTATGATCCTGAAATGAAGCTTCGATTCGTCCACTGGAAGAGCTCATCTTCACCGAGAATCAAAAACGCTCGAATGTGAGTAAATCAAAATTCAAAGAAATTATAATTGGTATATTTTTTTCAATATTCACATGGGATTATGTACCTTTACTGGGTTCCTGAAGGTCAAACTATTAATCAATGTTCGAATTTTCGAAGAAGTGAATATGGTAGCTAAATGAGCTGGTCCAAACTCGACAAAGGCGGAGAAACTTCGTTGTAAAATTCCCCAAATGAAGAACATAATATTAGTTGAATTTTTAATAGTAGATGAAGGATTAATTTGTATTTGGTTCCCGTGTGACAAACAGTAAATGCAATGCTTTACAGGGTGCACAGGATTAGTTGTTGAAACGTGTTGCATGATTACATCCGGACAGTGTAAACAGAAACTGTTTCTTGCTGCATGGTAGTGAAGTCAATGTTCAACGCAGTTGTTATTCGTAGGTTTTTGACTCCAAATAATTTAACTATGCTATGCTATCCAATGTACTCGACGTACTTGGCACCGGTAGATTCTTTTTCGTTTCCAAAGTTGAAATTGAAGCAAAAGAAGTTTCAACATTATAGCCGGCTGAGGCAAGTTGAATCTTGTCGAGGGCCCAAGTAATCTAGTGGCATGTTGTAGAAGTTTGGAGAGAGAAGTGTCACGTCAGATGTCCTGCTCGTCCTTCACCGAGATTCAAAATTATGCGGTCCGTCACCAGTAGACCCGTTTTGCTTCTCAATGCGAGGTAAATAAACACTCACAATAAAATAAAAATTTAACAAGGTAACAAAATGAAAACTGGAATCCGAAATAGTGCTACATACATAAAAATCACATCACGTGCATCCTTTTGAAAGAACAATAAAGCCTTCCAGGTTCAGCTTAACACGAGTTAACTAAAAAAAAAAAATGAGAATGTTTTAATGTTCACTTTTATAAGTATTTTTAAGCAAGTTAACATCATTTATTTGCATACAATATTTATTTTAATTGAGTTTTAAAAGAGAAATACTTTTAAAAAATTATTACAAAATGCTTTTAAAGTTAGCTTTTCACGTGGACTATTCCATTCAGGAGCTTATTTTCTTGAGACACGGACTTGATGAACCCAAGGTAGCCTAAAATTATTTTTCCCTCCTACAGCGTTTACCATCTTTGACAAATACAAATGATACGCCGCTTGCAGACACTGTTCTCTCTATTCGAGATAATTCTCTATTTCCGACCATCCTTCTTGCCTATTAATCGTTATATTCTATTCCATATTATCAAATGTCTAGACCACAGTTATACCTTGTTCGACTCAGCATAGTCAAATAAGACTAATGCTTCATTAAACTCTACTCTTACTAGCCCATTAATGATATCCAGACAATTCATAATAATGGTACGAGAGAATTAGGAGGTATTTCAGTAGCATCTCAAGGATCGTGTCAACCAATGAATGACTTCTCAAAGGTCAAATATGGAGTAACTAATAAAACAAACGTATTTGCTATCTTTTTATTTTTAATTGTGAGGCAATTTCTAAAACCTTTTAGCCACACAGAGTATGTGTGCTTTAATTTAGTGTATCACAAAATGATAATAAATTTGAAATCGATTCTATAACTTTACTAAACATTTATTACAATTCTTACAAAAATTACTAATTAATATAATTCATATTGTAACTTTCGGATATCCACCATTTTTCTCTGAACTAACTTATGGACTTTTGCTAAAGTAAATTGTGTAAATTAAAACCTCAATCCAATAAAGATTAAATATGATGTACTCAAATAAGATTATTTTAAGTACAAGTAATGTAATAAATTGTGTAGAAGAAACGTATACACATAAGTGAAGCCAAATTGAATGTAAGAGTTAGGGAGCAAGAAGTGGAGTTAAAGGATTATGATTAATAACCAATATTCGTAGTTGACATGTACGAACCAACTTAGACCTTTTATCGAGCAAAGATCTATCAGAATGAGAAAGAGCTGAAGGAACAACACACATTTCTTGTCATAAATTAAGTACCTCAGACCTGTGTCGTTGATACAATTTAAGTTTAACATTAGTAAATGATTATATTAAAACACATTGAGTGTTAGTGGAGAAAAATAAAGTTTGTTCAAGACTTAAGAAATATTAATAAACTAATAAGAGTTATCGTCTGTCTCATTATTCTTTGATTGTTATGTTTGAGGGATTGGAATAGGTAATTAGACAGATTATAAAGGATAGCAACAGAGATGAATAATAGAGATAAATTACAATATGTTAAGCAAAAATTAGAGTTTCATTTTTCGTTCTTTTTATCTGCTACTTGTAATAACAAAGTCTGAGACCCTGTACTTGAAATAATATAATAACTTTTAATACTTAACATGATTTCCAAATGAACCAAATCCTAACTGAAATGTAAAACGTTTAATTTGGAAATACAAATTTCATGTGGAGATAAAAACTGCACTTCAAGAACTTACTGAGAAGGGAAAATATTAGTTCAAGAAAAACCAGTACTCCAGGATAAAGCATCAACTTCGAGTGCTTCTCCGCCTTCATCGGTAAAGAGAAAGTAGAATCACTCATCCACCCCTCGAGGATATTAGGCCGTTAGTAAAGTGGGCACGGAAACACTCGAGGTTCCAGAAAGAAGGAAAATAAATTAATCAAAGGAAGCGACGGGAGAGGGATGAAAAATGGAATTGTAGACAATAGAACAATATAGAGTAGGTCGCAAAAGGGATCCAAACTTTAAACAAAAGGAGAAAAAAAGAAAATCTATTGTAAAGGTGAAAAAAAGTAATCTTTTTCCTGAACTGGATATATATCTGAAGATTTACTATACAGACCTTTATTGAATTCTCATATATCACTAGAACTGTCAGAACAAAGAACTGTATGATTTCAGATGCACACGCACATGTACATGTATATATATATAATTTCTTAACTAATGTTTAATTCAGGCATGGCACAATGAAGGTAAATATTTGAAATAATTCATTTATTAATTTAACACGAGAGAGACCATTACATAATGATAGCTGTAGACTCAGCGCAACGTACGTCCAATCAAATTTGTGGACTCCAGATCCATCCCTTTGCGTCCGTGGCTACAGCGGAAGATTGCAAAATTTTCTCTACAATTAATTTATTTGTAAGGATTTCTTCATATCACGTGTTATTGAATGCAGGCATCATTAGCTGGAGACGTAAAGTACACAGGAAAACCTCCCTACTGATTTAGATCTATTAGAAGTCGAAATGTGTTTGTATGAGAAAACAAGATGAATTTTCCATTACAAGCGTCCAGTATACAACTCAAAAAAAGATTTTGTAATAGGAAGTGAGGTAGAAGACCCTTGTAATTGCGCAATTATCTGCAAATATTACTACTATAAAAAGACAATAAACGCTTAAAACAAAATGAGTGTTATAGTAAGAGAAAAACTGAAGTCTATAAATATTGGTTTTCAAATTCATAACATTTAATAGCAACTAATATTTTTAATACCTAAATTTCTTAAAAGCAATTAAGTTTAAAACAGGTATTAATGGTTTTATTATTATAACACAAAAACAAGTAAATTTTTAGAATCAATATTACAACTAACTATAAATAAATTAAATAAGACTGCTGATATCGAAATAGTTCATGTATAATTCATACATCATATTCATGACAAAAACTTATTCTCACTACGTAGTTGTGATTTTGATCATCTTTTTAGTCCTTTTGATATAGATGTTCTTACAAAGGTTTTATTAATTATACATCATCAAAATAAATAAAATAAAGTTATCTGAAATGAAAAACTTAATTATTTAGTTAATTTAGCTCTGAAAGGAAATTACATTACTTTTTTACGATAAAAAATGCAAACAAATTAAAACAAAACCACGAAGGGAACCAGCTGGTCATAGCTAAGCCAATATATATTTGTATTTGTATGAATAAAATTATACAGATAAAATAATTTTATTATTTATAAATACATTAAAGATCTAATTAATTTGAATTTAAATAAGACTTTTGAAGGTAACTCTAATCTTTTTTTTCTTACACTTGAGATTTAAATTTAATTCAAACAAATAAAATAACAATGAATCGGATTTATTTTGCCATAAAATTGGATAGAAAAGAGGAAAAGAGTGCAGAAATATATGTGATTAAATGAATACTAAGTTAATAAAGTTTCCTTCTGAAATCATAATATACACATATCGATCTGTAGAAATGTTTATATGAAGGATATGCAACGTAACAATAACTTAGTTATTTAAAGGTTAGATAAAAGATTTAACCTTAAGAAATTTATGATGGTGGTATAAAAATATGAAAATGCAAAGTATTTAATGAACTTGGGTTTTTTTTTTTTAATGTAAGCTATATCTAACTATGTAACTAGCTTAATCATATCTGAATATAATATTCTTTGTTTAATACTGTGGAATATTACCGCCACTGTTGTTTATTATTTAGTATGCGAATTTGCTTCGAATGACAAGTCAACGTTTGTAGTGCTGTCTTTTTTTTGTGCAGTATACATATAACTATAATATCTCCACATTATAAAGAAGTTTCACCCCAGGTGTGTGACCTCGTTAGACTAGAGGTCATGGTCTCCGACTCGCGGCCGGCGGTTTTCGTCGAGTCGCGGGTTCAAACCTCGATGACACTGAAGACCCACCATGTAGCAGGAGCTGATGCACATTAAATCTGTAGGGGCACAAAATCCTCCCATTGGTGCGGTGTAGAAATTAGGAGAGGGGTGCTAGCTCAAGTGTCATCTTCGTCATTAGGTTGAGGTTCAAAATTACAAGGTCCGTCGCCATAAGCCCTCGACTTGCTTCTAGTTCCACGTTAGTAACATCAAATCAAACTAAATCAACCTCTCCGAGGTAAGCTGCCTTGCTGAATTGGAGGTATTGAAGTAAAAGGATTTTACATTGTATTTCTTAAAAAAATATCATAATTATAAATGAATATAATTGATGAATATTTCAAACTGTGATAATTTTGAAGTTTTATGTAAAACTATTGAAATTATATTCAAATATGTAAGCTTATAAGTGATGCTTGATTGATATTTTATTATTTGATATGCATTGAATGCAGTGATAATTAAGATATTAAAAATGGATGAACGTAAGGGGGAAACAACATACTTCATTTACGAATGCGTATAATAAACTAGAGAGCTTATTAAATGAAAAAAAAAATTTAAACAAAAATTGCAGCAATGAGGCATACTTTCCCTTCATCTATTCTTAGAGACTATTTGATTCAAACTTTGATTCTTATAGACTGAAGAGTGTGAGAATGAGGGAAGAAGGAGGGGAGATGGAATTAGAGATCTGACAATATAGAATTAAGATTATAGTAATTAGAAGAATATTAGTGTGATGTACGCGGAAGTATTCTAGCGTGTATAAAATTTTTGATGAGATTAGGAATCAATGCTGTTGGAGCAACGAAAAGAGTTACTTGTATCATATTTCGGTAAGTCCTTTCTTAGATAGATTACAGAAGTTGTTAGTATGAAAGGAAATAAGTCTAACAGAGGAAAGCATACCCTTATATGAGGAGTAAATAAAGATTTTTTGGATATAACCGATTATTTTAATTAATTGAACTTCAGTTGAAATTTAGGTCTTGTGATTAAACTTTTAAGATAACAGAAGAGACTGGTAATAGTAAACTTTTACAAAATATATATTTATTGGTTTAATACTTTAGAACTTGCCCATAAGGATTAATCAAATAATATACTTATTGAAAAAAGAATTCGAAACTCAATGTCTTTTAATCAAAGTATATAGGGATAAAGATCAAAGCTGAGAAAAATGATAGATACTTCCATAAACTAAGTAAAAATCAGAAAATTTATTCTGATAATAATTAGTACTCAAAAATTGAGGAAAAATATTTAAAATTAAATTATCCGGAAGATAAAAATAAATTATTCCTATTCTCCTTCAACCAAGAAGTTGTCAGATGTCTCTCAAAGGTCAAAGATTTTAGTAACGGTCACTACAAGTATCACCAATCCCCCAGCATTGAAGTCATTGACACATAAATCGTAAAAAAACCCTTTTAACTAAAGTCGTTAGATGGTGATTGTTTTTAACGTCCCAATGAAAAGCAACACGTGGTCTAATGATAACGTATCTCCTAATTTTGAACCTTGGTCAAGTGACGAGAATGACATCTGTGCTGGAACTTCTTCCTTCAAAATCCCACACTACACCAAAAAATGCCGTTGGAAGGAAAACGATGAGTGGCGAGGGTATATGGAGAAAGGGGAAAATTCAGCCATCTTTCCACATATATCAAAAAAATATTTTCCTGTATTTTTTTCAGGTCATATCTCTTAGCCATCCATGTAGAGATTCTTATACGGCTACCGAAAACTGCTATTTCTCTTCGAATGGCTTAGACAGAAAATTTCTTTACTGACAGTTGTTCATCTGTCTGCGCTCAATTTGTTAAACGTAACTAATACCCTCGTCTGTTGTAGAAGAGGAGGTGTGTTTACATAGAAAATCATCTTCAATACTGGAGTGGTTTTGACGAAAATTCTTATGCCGTCGTTTTTTATTTTATTTTATTGCAACGTATGCTTATGCTTTCTTCGGCACCTGGAGAGTTTTGGAGGATGATTGTTTCATCAAAATGTAGAACGTAATGTTGTAGCGCTGTTCAGAAATTTTCATTTCAAAATCCAACGAATACGCTTTGTAAGTAGTATTGCAATGGTTTATTAATGTCGCTCTGAGAAGCAACACGAGAGATATTGGCGAAAGACCTCGCAACTTTGAAATTGAGTTAAGAGACAATGTCGACACCTGAACCGACACCTCCCTCTCCTAACTTCCCCACCACGCCTTCGGGAGGACATGGATCTCGAACAGATTTAACATGCATCATCCCCTTTAAACGCCGGGTCTGTAACGGTATTGGAAATCGAAATAGTTGCTCGATGAAAATAGCCACAGCTGTAAGTCCGCAACTAAGCTATCGTGGTCACTCACTGTATCGAAAACAAGCTGTAATTTCGACGGCATTAGCAAAAATTATTGGAAGTTGGCTCCTTTCTTCCTTGTACTGTCAACTTCAGAAAGAGAAATTTCTTCTCCTGCGAACAGTGTTTGAAAGTATGCAACGATTCCAGAAACTTTATTATCCTCATACGTAGATAAGGGTTTAATGTATTTGTGAAGATTTAAATCAATGAAGCATGCGATTAAGCAAAATGATACAATTATATAGAATATTGTAGTGGCGAATTAAGAAAACATCGACGGGGAGACTCAATTTCGCTCCTTTAATAAGTTCGCGGAAATTTAAGTATGTTAGCATGTTTCTTTTATTATTCATGCTCAGTTATAGCTTACCCCCAAAATAAAGTAAATATTAACTCAAGAATCAAATTCAAATGGAGAATCAAAAACTTATAGAGCAATAGATAACTAGATCCTGAGCTTGGTCCAGCAACTTTGAGGTGAAAGAACAAAGTAAATAATTTTAAGTTTAGTTGGAAGATTTAGGTTCGGTATGTTATGCTCAGGTATTTAATTTCGTCTGTGCGTGGGAAACTATGACGATGGAGGGGGGAAGGATTTTTGCCCCCGTGATTATCCTGTACCCATCATTGAAATAATGGACCTAAATTTATTCACAAATACATTTTAAATGTTATAAAAGTCATCTAGATCATATGTATGCACGTTTTATATGTCAGATTTTGCAATACCATAGTGTTTTGCGGGCTGCCGTAGCCCTCAGATTATGGCTGCGGACTCGCGGCAGGCAGTTTTTATCTAGTCCTGGGTTAGAGCCTGTGACACCCCTATAGACCAACCCTGTAGCCGGGGCTGACGCACTTTAAATCTGTAGAGGTTCAAAGTCATCCCATTGGAGTGGTGTGGAAGTTAGAGATTTTAAAAATTACGAGGTTCATCACCAATAGCCCTCATGTTGCTTCTAGTGCGACGTTAATAAAACCAATCAAACAACCATAGTATTTTGGTATGAATTTACATCGATACATGTCTATATGGTTAAGAAAATATCACGAATGCTGAAGGGATACATTTCCTTAAATGTGATTTATTCTCACTTAAAAGAGATTTAAAAAAGTATGTCATAATTGCAAGATTAGCAAAAAGAGTGGTAAATAAACAATAAAATAACAAACCAGTTCAACACTATCGAGTTCAATTTTCCTTGAGTAGGATGTTTTGATTGAATGATTGTTTATTAACATCGTACTTAAAATAAAACACCGGATCTATTGAAAAGAGATGTCGTAATTTTGATTATTGGTCAATTGATGAGGCTGACACTGAGTTGGCCACTCTCCCTCCAAATTAACACTGCACGTCTGAGATACAACATAGAGACCTCAACAAATTTAACGTGCATTAACCCCATTAGGTGGTAGATTTTTAGTTGCTGCAAGATTTCATCGTACTACTCAAAGATATTACGCCAAACGCGAGCTCGCAACTATGATCTCTAATTTACCGCGGTTACTGCTTTGGAAGTAAATTGAAGAGTAGTAATTTGTATCACGAGTTATGTAAAATAATTGGCTTTTTACTATTGAGGATTGAAATAAGTAAATTATGTGTAAAAATAAAAGCACCCTTATGAGTTTAATAATATTTTTATCTGGAAAGATAACAGTTTGTCTACTTGAAAATAAACAAGCCGACAAAATAAGTAAAACGAAAATTTAAAACATTGGATAAAAATAATTGTTTAGGTTAATAAAAGAATTATCTGAATAGGAAGATAACTGTGTAATTGAATTTAAACGAAATAACACTTAGCTTCTGGATATAATTAAGCCTGGAAATGCAGAAAACTAGGTTACATATAACAAAAATATTATTAATCATTTAACTGTACTTAGATAATCTGAAAACTTATTATGTCATTCATTTGTATACAAAATGTCTACATTAATAATGAATATATTTACACTAAGTGAATACCTTTTGTTTATATATATACATAAATTATATTACTTAACATTCCAGTTCTAAAAGTTAATTATTTTATTTTTTAAGATACATAAAATCTCTGCGGCGTAGCGAAGCCTAATCTCGAATTTTTGTTACCGCTTCAGAAATATTTATTTAGATTCCTTAATTCAATTATCATAACAATAACAACAACAACAACTCTAGTACGCTTTAAGCCATCTGGGAAATGCATAGAAAAGAAAGGAAATATTTATTACGACGAAATACTTTTTCCTAATTATTGAAATGTAAAACACAAATGTGCCATAAAAAGAAAAAATAATAATTATATTCCAGATTATAATACATTTTGAAATGCTTCTATTTTATTTATTTTACATTATTGCTGCTGGAATGTAAATATATTTCATTATTTATGAAGAAATAGTAAATTAAACAAATTTTTATTCAATTTGTCTCATCAATAGTTGTGTTCTTAATTAGTTATTTTCTAAATTATATTTATGAAAGTTTCTTTTTTTACCTTTTCCGTTTTTGCCATAACATTTTGTGCTAAAAGATGTTTCCTTTTAATACCTCGGCATATTCTCCACACCCACACATACAAGTATTTAATATATGAAAATTCAAATAATTTATTAAAATCCATTTAACCAATAGTTTCATTTTTTTAATTATTTGGGTTTTTTTTCAGATTTTTAAAATAGTTCATTATCTTTTCTCATGTATATTATATCGAAATTTACCTTCACCTAGTAATCCAAAATATCATTTTAATAAACAATAGGGTTGTATTTAACATGGAATTTTATTTAGAAGAAAAATATATTCCAAATATACTCCTTGAGGTTCCTGAAATAAATTTGTTTACTTCGAAAAACTGATGAATTTCAACAGAAAGTTTAAGTTCGTGCTTATTTTTCTGTGTGTTTATGTTCAACCATGAAAGCCGTATTCATTGGATTATATTCAGAAAAAATATTTACTTAAATAAAAAGTATCAAAAATTTATTTTTATTTCAATAACGTTTCTTGCTCACAGAGTCAGGTTTCTTTTACTTTTCATTTCATAACTTTCAGTTTTCTATTCTGTCTATCTCCCTTGTCTCACTCTCTTATTTAGGGGGTAAAATTCTGTTTGTGAGACTAGGTAAATTTTTTCAGTAAGACTAGGTTTTAAATATGAGTGCTGCAGTGCTTTTGTTCGCATCTACACTAGTGCACCGAGTTCCTTAACTTGTTGATTGAAACCCAGAGTCTTCACGTCCGCGTTTGGGTTTGAACGCATTTAAAAAGTATCTCATAACATTAAAAATGCCACCAAATGTGTAGTACGTGCTGTGATTCTTTTTCTATGTGCAAAAGTCGTGGAAGATACCGAAAATCATCAGCAGATTAATGAAGAAATTATTAAGATTTCTCCATTAATCAGCAGATTAATGGAGCTACAGAATGGTACAAAAATGGATGAGAGCATTTAAAGATGGCAGTAATAATTTTCATTATAAGAAACTTTGAGATACATATGTTATTACTTAACAATTAGTACAGAAATGTTAAAGCGGCATTTCGAGAAAACGGAAGCCTTGCGATTTCGTCTTTATCAATGAATTTCTACAAGTTTCATAGAGAGTTATCTATGAAATTGTGGCTGAGTACTTAAATAACGGAAGTTCATCTCACAATGAGCACCAAAAATGTTGACCTAGATGCAGAAAACCAATAGAGTATTCAGTGCTTTGAATTTCTTAAAACTGCACAATTATAAAAGTGATGAGTTTTTAAGCCAAATTGTGGATGGCGAAGAAACAGGGATGACTCATGTGACACCAGAATCAAAACAATTATCCATAAAATAGAGACATTCAATATCGCTCAGAGAAAATCAAATGTTCTTTGGCTTCGGATTGGCAGGATGTGTTGCTTGCGAACTTTGACGGAATACCGGTGTGCTACCATTCATTGAATGACGCTAAAATTAATCTGACATCGATGTATAGTGGTAGTTATTTGCTGTCAAATCAAATTGTGATTGCCGGTTTGAATTGCCATCACCATTCGAAATTTCCAAGCCAAATAACTATTCGAATACCGATTTCACCAGAGATCCATCGTTCCGAATAACAAAGGGTGAAAGTGCTACATCATTCGTAAACTGTAAATGTGTCTCAAAGTCATAATGTAATGTGATATGGTTGTTAAAAATTAAATGCATACCATTCTACTAATTCTAAATGCAGAGATTAGTCTTCTGAAAGTTCACATAAAAAGTCAACGTTATCAGGACATTGATCAATACCATTTAGAAGCAAACGTCTTTTAATGGTGTTAATCAATATACTCAAACCAGGATAAACCGAATTAAATTATTTTAATTTGTTTCATTTTAGAATTGTCATCCCATTAGAATAATATAAAGTTTCGTTGATACTTAAGAATGAAATTCCATTCTAAATATCTTAAAGAGTAAAATAATATGGAAATATGTATAAGAGAAGAATGCAAGAAGTATATTAAGAGCATATATTTTTAAGGAGATAATAGAGGTTACACTGCACCACCTCCACCATAGTAACAGAGAATTGCGAAAGATCCACTTTAGAGAGAGACACACTCGGGATCTATCCTGAAATGTCTTTTCTCCGATCGTAATCGAAAGGGATTCTGCTGACGTTGGAGAAGACCGAGGATTTGTTTCTCTGTTCCCTTGAGTCTGTTCCTTTGGGACTAGTCGTCGTCAGAAACCAGGTTGTTTGCCATAAAAGATTCTAGGACCGTCCTGTTGGTAATGATTACTTTTTTCTTGTATTGTTACATCAAAACTTCCCGAAAATAACTAAATATCGGATAAAAATATTATTTATTTAAGTACATTAAACCTATATGGAATATCCAATTCACATGTAAAATTCGATTGTTCTTAAAAAATTATCACTGAATATTTATTTTCGTTTTAGTTGATGGAAAACGAAATTATAACGTAGACTTTGTAGCGTTTCCCCTTTCAACTAACATTTTAAGGACTTTTAATGATGCTGTTTGAATTCAAAATTTAATCTAGTGAGTGAAATATTATAGATATAAAATGGGTTAAATTTAGAGAAGTGTAATGACTAGCATTTTGTAAATGTATACAGAAGCTTTGAAGTGCTTAATCCCGAAATTGGTTGTTTTAATCTAGATATCATAAGGTAAAGTTAACAAGTGAAACCTCTGCAGCAGATCTGCGTTGATAAAGAGTATTTGGAGTAAATACAGATGTGATCGATGAAGAGTTAATAACTCGAACCGTCATCTTTTGTTCATGTAAGACCTCGAAAATGAAGGGAATGGTAAGAAGAAACATATGTGTTTTTTTAAATAATAATTAGAAGCGTTTACTACCTCAAATGCTGTATGCTACGAATCAAATACTGAATATTCATTGATCTGACTAAAATACACTGGTTATTATTATTGTGATAATTTCTATTCATTGGACTATTATTTAGTGTCTATATATATAAGCTGTATAATTGGAAGTGAAATAATTCATAGAGAGGTGTTAGAAACATTCCAAATATTTTTTTAAGAATTTCTCAAGATTCCAAAAATATTTAAATTTATTCATTTTTAACCACGGCATATAACCCAATTTTGAAATAAAGACGTTACATTTTTGTCTTTATTTCAATGAACATACTTTCCAAATTTCGTTTAAAGTCTTCATTAGAACTCCTTTGCCTAATTCTTGCATTATTATGAGTCCTAGCCCTCCCGCTTCAGGAAAGTTAAAGTAGCGTTGAAGTATAGCGTTGCTATAAAGATCCCTTATTCTGGTTCATTATGAGGAGATTGTGTTACTTGAGCCTCCCAATTAAGCTGCTGAGTGGGATATTAATTGAAAAGTTTGTGACCACATTCTCCTACAATGATGCTAGATCCTCTTTTATTATGAGTCAATTTAAAATATTCTTCAGAATCTAGATTGTAACGATTATTTTCTGTTTCAAATGAGTGCTTCTCTTGGTTGTTTAATACAAATTGGAATTTGTGATAAAGAGTTCATCTTTCATGCGATGCGTTCTTTTTCTTTTCATCACAACTACAGTTCTATTATTAGGACACAATTTTTGAATATATTCGCGATAAAATAAATTTCTTGTGTTGTGTTGTAACACACTGAAGCACTTTTTTTTTATTTTTATTCAGAATTTTATTTTGTAACTATTTTAAGAGCCCCACGGGACTCAAATTCAGAAAATTATATTTTCTCGATCCTGATATAGTATATTTCTGTAACTAACCGCTATATGTAGGGAAATCATATTTTGTTGAGTAGTATAACTTGCAAAGGCATTCTTTCATTATTTGATTCCACAACCATTTTAAAATCTAATTAAATAGACAATAAATTCAAATATCCAAATGAAAACGCGTCAGAGTATGAAACGCAATTTATTATCTATCAACACAGAATATGCAAAAATGAGTTCTCTTCTTAACTCAGTTAATCCTAATTTATATTCAAATAATAAAGTCTTAGCTTAACAAGCCACTCATTCCGATTCAAACATTTCGTGATTATAACCGGTTTAATTTCTATTACGCTAACTGGGAGTCGTTCCCAATTAATTTCAGTGCAAAACAATTAATTACGATGCATCAATCCAATTTACAAATATCTCTCAGTTTTCGTTATATATATAAACATATCTTTCATTTCCTTTCAGTTCTATTTCACTTGCATATCACTATATATAATTCAATTCATTACGCTTTTTATCTTTATCTAATTTATCTAATCACGTTTCATTTTGGTTAGCAACGAGTCATAATTTCATGCAATTTAAATTACTAAAAACTCATCGAAGTTGGTGAAGAGAAAATTGCTAACGGCCCAATGTCTTGAGTTTTATCTATTTTCAAAGGCACACACCAATTTACTCCCCAAAAAGAAAATATAACACTTAAATGATAAACAAAATTACTCACCATGGTTAGTTATCTGTATTTTCTGGAGACAGCCATCCTCTAAAACAAAAACTTTGCAAATGAAAAAAACTGCAACATTCATCTTTTGGCAGGATAAGATACACAGAATTATTTTAATTAAATACTTTCATATAGTTACTGTGAAAAAACGAGCATTATTAATGAACCGATGAGCGCACATGCTCTCATCTAATATATGATTACAAGAACAGAACTCGAAGTAAAGAAACATGAAACTCGGAAGATGTAAACAATTCTAATGTTCGCATAGCGTCATCTGTAGTCGAGTCCCCTGAGAGAGCCTCTCAAGAGCCATCTGCTAATAATCCCTTTGCCAGGAGAGCTTAGAATATCTTACAAAAAATTACTTTTATTTACGAGTGGGTATCGTAAAGCTTAAATTATTTCTAAGAAACAACCGAAATTTTCGGATAAAATTTATTCTGCGTTTTAATTGATTTTTACGCTCATAATGTCGCAACTTAGAGATATTCGTACTGATTTATTTGATTTTAGGTAGCCATAGAATGAAAAAACCCACAGTATCGCGCTGTTTTTATTATTATCCTTGGATATTACAAAATTTTAATTATTACTGAAACATGATCGAAACACAAACTTAATTTTTTAATTGTTGTTCAAAAAACTTTTCCGCATAGCCACCATCTAGAGGTATGCATTTCTTACAACGTTTTTTCTTTCCTTTAGAAAGCCATCATAGCAAAATTCAGAAGATTGAACTCTGCCTTGACAGTATTGTGGTTTATTTCCATTTTCGGTCAACTGAAACCAAAACAAATCAACACTGTAATTGTGTTTGTATACTTTTGTATATAAAGATCAATTAATTTGAAGTATAGATATTCTCCAGATATATTTCAGTTATTTCCTAGTAATAACAATAACTCTACGATACACCTGTGTATATTGGGGAAATTAAGAAAAAGGATATATTTAAAATTTTAAACTAGTTTTTATGCATTAAGCAAATGAAAAACTAAAATACAATGAAAAATGTATTATTGGGAGCACTTTACCTGTGCAGGATAATTCCACGAAATACTAACTTATTCATGAGTAAGAACAAAATATATGGCTTTCTTTCATTAGACCGGAGGCAAAAGTCAATTAGTTCACGATTGTAAGCAGTACGTAGGGTACATGGAAATATTTTAAGAAAGGGAAAAATAATTCACAAGAAAAGTTCGAATTCATAAATAATGGAAAATATACCATTTTTTAATTCCTAGTTAGTGCACAATAAAATGTTTAAATATTTATTGTCACATAAAATAGAAGTTAAACGTAATATAAATGAAAATAAAAATTATACTAAGTTAGAATTCAAGTATGTTTTTAAAAGCCAAATTTTTATTTATATTTCAGTTGTAAAGAAACAGTATTAGTATTTTTAATCATACCAAACTTGAATCATTAATACCAGTAGCATTGTCGGCTGTTTCAAACAAATCCTTAAGACTTTGAAAATTGTCAGATAAATATAATAGAAGCCTCTCTTTGTTATATTATTACACATAGTAGTATAAAAATTTGTTTCTAAATTGCAAAAAAAAAAAAAAAAAAAAAAATGCTTCCCTTTAGACGCATAATTTGTAAGATATAATTCCAAGGAATTTTGCTGTAACATTGATTATATTTCCTTTCTTAGAAAAATTATTTTAGTTTTAAGGGAGCAAAACCCCTTGTGAGCCATTCTTATTAGTTAGATATTTATAAAAAAATCATTTTTATTCTGCCTACTTGAAAACCGTAAAATATGCATCAAAGAAAAATAAAACTGCGTTTGCAAACAAACAAATGCTTAAAATTGTACTTTATCCTAAAATATTTCAATAACTTGAAACTTTACTACTTCTGCTAATTTAAATAACACTAAAGAAAAAAATTTCTAAAATTTTTAAAATTATTTCTCGCTAATTTATGAATGAGTTTAGTTATACTTGAGTCATATATTATTTAACAGTTTTTTTTGTCATATGCACACAAAAAGTAATAAAAAACCAGCTGTATTTAATTTTGTGCATTTTTACAAAAGTAACTAAAAATACAAATCGTTATTCCATGCAAAGAAGTACCAATTATTTCATGCAAAATAACCTGGAAAATTTTCAAAACTTTATATTATTTATAAAAAAAGAATTAAGCAATTTTAGTACATAACCGACATGAAAAATAACACTTTGAAAAAAAAAATTAATTTTTTGACAATTTCTTGTGTGATTTCCCTTAATTATTTAATCAAATTCATATCCTGAGAAACACTTGGAAAAGATAGAAACGAATATTGATGTATCTTGAAAAGGTCGTAATACTTCTTTCTTTATGACAAGGCATTAAATCATACATAGAAACAAAATATACAATATTTGTAAGTTATTTTCAAATCTGTAGCATCAATCAAGTTCACAATATTTCTCTGTACTAGTCTTGTCTTATGGTTCTTTGTACGATGTGAAGATTTACAATTCCTTTGGAACTGATTACAGACCGCACCATAATTTTTACAAAATGCTTCCCCCATTCGACAATGCCAACCAGATGGAACATTTTCCCACGCTGCTGAATAACATACTTAGCTGTATCTTCCGGAATTTCGACGCTTATTCATCTGAGAAAGACACCTGAAATTAACGAATTAAAATTGTTAATGCACGAAAAAGGAGTCAAAAATAAATAAAAATACTTATCATCTAAATAATTTTATTTCAGTTTCGAATCTTAATTGGATGATGCTCTGAGTACTCGTAAAAAGATTTTATCTTAATTGGCTCTGTATATTTTGTTTTTATAGGATGATTGCGTGGCAATTTCTCTTATTTTAGCCGTATTTGGTCGTTTATTTTCAAAATAGCAATCCAATTTCTGGAACTAATTGGGTTAGCCCTGCAGGACTTTTCTTTTTTTTTTCTTCCAAACGGATATTCCTATTTATTCTGTTGAATAATGTGTGGTTATCCTTTTCCACTCGCAATTCACTTTTCATGAAGGAGAAAGCGGTACATTTAAATCCAAAATTAACTTTTATATATTAATAAAAGATTTGAAAACATATGAAATTTATTCGCGATCTTCCTATGGGAAAGATATGTCTGCAACAGAAGCGTTTTTATCGCGGATTCTTTCCGTGGGGATAGATTTGAGCCTCGACTTTTAAATATAGAGCAACAAAATGAGAATCTTCCGGGAAAAAAGTAAAATTCCCCGTAAGGAAAAGTCCTTATTGGCTAAATGAAGTGTGATCCTTATGTGAGGTTAGATATAGAACTGCAGTTTTTCTCTTGAATAATAACTCCAGAAGTTAAAACCTCTTAATAATTATCCCGAGAGAGACATCCATTTTAGCCTGGTTGATTAAGGTACAGCAAAAAGCAACCGGTCAAGTTTCCTTCGAACTCACTGATCCAGGGTTCGATACACTGCTGCCAATCTGAGGCTAAAAAAAACTCTCTTTACCTCCTCAGGTTCAAAAACCACGTAACATAGAAGTGATTATTCAAGACATGAACACTAGATGGCAGCATTGTCTAGAAGTTCTGATTGCAAATGCCCACGACGCAAAAGTACCTGCCTCTATATGTATAACTAAGACAAACATACAAAAATCACAATTAGTGTTATTTTAACTACGGCGCAAGTGTCGACGAGACCTAACACTCAATTAGAGACAATAAATACCGTCAAATGGAATCTGTTCCAAGCCAAATTAATACAGCAGGGAAGGCATGTTCATCAAATGTATAAATGACTGAAAAACAACCTTCTCCACAAATTCCAATGTTTATCTTAGTATTATTACGATGATACTGGAAAGGAGTATGCACTGGCTCTCTTCAACAACAGCACTAGAAGTTACAACATCTTAATAATTATACTGACTTGAACTACTACTTTAGCTTCCTTTGCAGAGGAGAAACAAAAAGCGACCGGTCAACTTCTTTTCGGACCCAATGAACCATGGTTTGAAGCGTCGCTGGCACTCCAAGATAAGCAACTCTTTCCTCCACCACGGGTCAAAAATCACTCAACGTCGAAGAACAAACAGAATGATAGGATTTGGATTTTGCGATGAAATAATTTTAATATGTATTCAAATTTTATTTATGGATTCAACAAGTTATTATTTCAAGTAAAATTACACCCAATATTAAGAAAATTTTTAAATAAAAAATTTATGTAAATATAAAAGTATTATTTTAAATTAATATTTTTCTCTGTTTCTTGTTCATGTTTATTTTAGTTTTTTACTTGCTTGCATTTCAGGGATTATCTATTTATAAAATTGTTCCTTTAATCTACAGTTTCGATAGCTTTAAGAAACGTTTGGTATGTCAGATTTTAAATTTTATTGATGCAAAGTCCTCAATATTACAAGGAGTTCCAGACAGTAAGTGAAAGAGTGATATTTTAAGTATAAACACTAAAAGGTAGCATTGATGGGGTTTCGTAAAATCAAAGATTCAGGCGTAAAAATGTAAGAGATAACACAGAGAAGAGTCTTAATACCGCATAAAATATTAAAAACTGCATAAACTGTTGAAAATTTAAATAATGTCAGGATGCGATTATTCACCTAAGATAAAATTTAATGAGGAAGAAAGAAATAGAATGAGTTTAAAAAATATCTTGTAAATAAAATGCAGGACTTCCACAGTCTATAAGAATGAATAAAGCTATGAGCGGACAAAGGCGATGAGCAGGGACTCATTTACCCAAAAGTAAGATCTTGCGAGTCTTAAGTGTGTATCCGATACCCCGTCTAGAAATGATGACGTGGTACTTTCAATGTTCCATTGATGGTCAAGTATTTATTTAGAATTTTATGGCATGAAATTTATGTTCAGTTTGCGTATGTGTATCCCGTTTTTCTACCACTTATATCTAATTATACATTTTATAGTTTTCATGTTAATACGAGTAAATGGGCTCGCGATACCTAGAAATTCTGCTTCAAAGTTTCCTGTAACATAACCAAATGTTACCTTTAATACCAGAGCAGTTCTGTACCCAAGAAATTCGAATATTTAGTCCCTCCAAGAAAGGTTTAAATTCATATTGAGAGCTAATTTGTCAAGAGGATTGGACAGAAATTGAGATTTCAAAAATGTTAAAATACTCTTATTGTATGAGAAAATGATAAAATGCTGATGAGATTTGCAACAAATGGGATGAAATTATTTTTAACTGCTAGGATTTCAGTGGTAAAAACGAAGCAATTTTTTTTTCATGAGTATTCAGTCCTTGAATGATATAATGCCGTGCACATGGACATATCCAACTTAGCCATCAGCTTTTGATCTGTCACTATAAATATCCCAATAGCTTGAAAAATTGGAACAGCAAAATAGTTATAAATTAAAGAATTAGTATTCGACTTTATAAATTCATTGAAATGTTTTATGTAGGTGTAAGGCATCTTAAAATCCTTCCAAAAGGATACAGGAAGGAATTCTTAGTCTAAACAGTATACTACAGATGGAGGACAAAATAATACGAACACCTGTGAAATGATGGAAAATCTTTATAAATAGGGGATCGGACCACCCTTTGACTGAAATGCAGATTTAATGCGACGTGGGATAGATGTATAAAGGTCGTTTACAATATTTAAAAGAATATTAAGCCATTGCTCCTGCAGAACGGTCTCTAATTCCGAAAGGCTGGATGGAGGTGGAAATAGGGAACGAAGTTTGGACTCCAAATATTCCCATAAATGTTCACTAATACCCAAGTCCGGAGACTGAGGGGGCCTGGCAAGATGTTCAACTTCATCGTCATGCTCTTCGAACCATGCTTGAACACACCCAGCAGTGTGGATAGAGGCGTTGTCGTCTTGAAAAAGCGGTCGCTCTTCACGGAATATAGTCTGGACAAAAGGATGGACATGATCCCCTAGAATGTTTAGACAGTGATTGGATTTGATTATCCCTTGCAGAATAACACGTGATCCAAGACCAGGCCAAGAAATTGCACCCCATATCATAATGAAGCTCCCCCCCCCCATGCTTCACAGTCGACAAGAGGCATTCAGGATTAAACGCTTCTCTGGGTGTTCTGCAGACATAAACGTGTCTTTTCGTCTGAAATAGGGTGAATGACGATTCATATGATCATATTACCTCTCTTTGTGATCTCTGGATCACTGCGACGCTTGAAAGCATTAGTTGCAGTCACCAAGGGTTTACTAATTGTCACTCTGCGATAAATGTTCGCAGCATGAAGTTCCCTTTTGACAGTTTTGTTGAAACGGGGTCCTGGAGATGACTGTTCATTTCGAATGTAATTTTGGATAACGATTATTTGTGCTTTCGGGCTACTATGATCTTCAAGACCCATCTACCCCTATCAGCAAGCTTTGACTTTCGATCACTATTGTGCTTTGAAGACGTTGTCTTAACCTTTTTCGTGTACCCTGTCATAACGGCTGATACCGTACTCCTTGCAAACCTCAAAAGGTTTGCAGCTTCAGTAACCGATGCTCCACTTAAACGCACTTGCAACAATCATTCCTCTTTGGAGCTCTGACAGGTCTGACATTTCAACTTATCACAGACAGTTCGATAGACGCATGCAACGCAGGTGACTGCTTTTGAGAGACTGATACCTTTCTCTTCACGCTCACTAGGTGGCAGATTTCTATTGCAGGTAGCGCGATTGTACTGTAGGTGTGAAATACGTCATACATTTTCACAGATGTTAGTATTATATTATCCTCCATATGTGTATACTTAATGTGTTATATAATACTTATTCAACAAAGTGAATGTTTAAGACTGTTCGGTTCTATGCATGATTGTTTAATTTAGACAATAAATTTAGTTTTTGCAAAATCATTTCATATTATAAGCAAAGTATGTATAATATCAAATATATCTTATTAAATCCTTCGATTTATTTAGATTTGGAGTGGAGGCTGAGTAATATGCAAATCAGTAAAACATGAAAAATATTATTTATATAAATTAACGGAAGAAAGTTTCTTACACAATGGATTGTTTCGCAAATTTTATATTTTAAATATGAATGAGTACATCTGAAAATGAAAGGAGAAATATTATTAATATTATATGCTCTCTATATTCAAAATTGCTTAAGACTGTGACTTTCAATCCTATTTTTTATCCTAACAAAAGTTGAAAGTAATTGATGACATAGAAATAAAAATTAAGATTAAATCATCGTCTTGAAATAAAATCTTAAAGAACATCGATTTTCGATGCTCCGATTGTAAAAAAACCATTCCTCTCAAGCATTCTGCAATTTATATTTAACGTTGTCTCGTATTTATTATTGCGGATTATTTTAAATGTAGTATAAAAAAATTTCGGGTGAAAAATATGAATACGTATTTATTAAAGTAAAATAATTTTAATCAAAAGCATGGAGAATGAATCCAAATATTTGTGCATTCCATATGAATCAGGATAATTTTGAATTAAACATCTATTCGTTCACTTTTTAACTGTACCAAAATTTGTTTGTTTGTTTATTAGCTATTTAGAAGCAATTAGAACTGTTTGACTCAAGGTCTGTTAGTAACAGTCTTTACGCCTCAGAATTTTGAGCTACGGCCAGACAACGAGGCCAATTCCTAGTGTAGTACCTCATATTTCTATTAACTTGAAGATATTCAGCTTGACAAATATCGTAAATTTCATCAGGATTTCTACATGAAGAGTCTTTAGTGGAAACAGGACTGAAATGTGCAGGTAAACACACTTCACCACACAACTCTGCGACGTATTTCTTTATTTTAACTCTAAAACCATGTTAAAAACAATCACTCTCACTAAGTTCAAGACCCCAATTGAAGATAAGCAAAGGATTGCCAACATAGTTTACTCGTATTAGCTCTCAACATGGGATACACATAACTGCTCTCTTACTTTATCTCTCTCTCATCCCTCTCATCCCTCTTAACTTAGTTAATCCCAGTTTACTTTCTAATAAGTCTTAGCTTACCAAATCACTCGTTTCGATTCCCACTCTTCTTGCTTATAACAGATTCAACTCGTGTTTCTCTCTGACTAGAATTTAATTCAATCCAACCGATTAATTTCTATAATCCACTTCATTCTACACATCTATAAACTTGCCGTTATCATCTATATTATTTCTCTTTCCTTTCAATTGTACTTTACAAAAAAATATCACTATCTCTCTAATTTAACTCTCTCCACTTCTTATCTTTATTTAATTTGCATAATAAAGTTTCATTTTGTTTTGCAAGGAGTTGTAAAATTCTATACAATTCAAATTACCAGAAGTCCTCACGGCTAATGAAGTGAAATTAGCAAATAGCACAATGTCACAACTTTATGCTAAGACCATTCGGCTATCACGGCTTCATCTCAAACTTATTCTTGCCATCAAAGTAAGCTCGACTTAAAAAAAACACTGTATCGTATAAATAAAAATGATACAAGATAGATATTTTGATGAAAACTGGATTTTCTTTAAAGAAAATGAAAACGTGTTTGCAGGATGTTTCACAATGCAATACACATATGAGAATTTACAAATCATGAGATAAGCTTCTGCTCAATACTAACAGAATTTTTTTTAAAAAAAAAAGTAATAGGGAGAAAACATAGTTTTCTGTATCGCATTTCATTTCAAAGAATTGATTTCAAATGTCAAGATGGAACAATTTAGGCGCGCATCGTGCCTTTAAAAATAAGATCCAGCGACGTTCTCTTTTCCAAAGCTTAGAAAAAGTATTTGATACATTCCATTACTGTCACACTAGTCGTTTTCAGAAACTCTTTTTCCCCCCAGAGAGATGTGTTTCTTTTCTTTATTATTTTTAAAATGGCTTTGGAGGTAGGAAGTTTATATCAGCGATAGATCTCTTCTGCCGTTAAAAATATTTTTTTTTTTGCTTTAAAAGCATTGCGAGAGTAAATAATTTTATACACTTCCCCAACTCAAAATTAGAAAGATTCACACACACACACACACACACATATATATATATATATATATATATACAGTTACACTAAAAACATTCTAAATAATATTTTTAGGCATATGTTAGTCAAATTAAATATAGGTAAAATCCTTTATGTAAAATAAGTTTTGAGAACCTAAACTGTGCTAATGCGTTTTAATCATATTTATATACACCTTTATAAGAAAAATTTTTTATCATACTTTACTTTTTCTTCAGTCTAGATTGCAGTTTACGGTAATTCACTATTTTTGAAAAATGATCTTGAAATAATTCGAAGTAATAATTTAGTTAAGTGTATAACGTGAGTTATAACGCGTTTTTTCTTTTCAATTAATATTTTGAGATTTTGTTCGTTGTTTATGTGATGTTGTTTGAATTGAAAGACCCTCATAATGTATGAAACGGGAATTACATAGATTTAGTCAAGTGTAGTGAATATATTTGATAAAATGTATTTTATAAGCCTTGAAGAATTTAGCAGAAAATAGTAGTAGACAACACTGTGATATATTTATTTCATTATTTAATTCTACAATCACCTTAATAAAGCCTAATTAAATAATTAATAAATTCGAAACTTCAATTGAAGGTACTTAAGATTGGAACAAAACATATATTATCTATCAAAGGATATCAAAGGTTGCTCTCACTCTCGAATCCCGGTTAATACAAACAATCCTAGTTTACATTTAAATGATAAAGTCTTAGCTTACCAAATTTCTCATTCCAATTCTAGCAATTATCGCTTATAACAGACTCGATTCCAATTATTCTGATCATGGGTCACTGATGACTTCTGTTACAAAAAATGATTAATTACGGTGATTCACTCTAATCTACAGAATCTATCCACTTGTCGTTATCCTTTGTTTTCTTTCTTTTTCCTTTCAATTCTCTATCGCTTATATATCATAATCTCTCAATCAATTCAATCCACTTCTTATCTTTATATATTTTTTCTAATCACGTTTCATTTCAGTTGGCAAGGAGGTGTAATTTCAGACAATTCAACTAACAAAAATTTGCTGATGTTAGTTATGAGAAATTCGCGAATAGTCAGAGTGAATGGAAGCTGAAAACAACGTAGTGATTATATTAACGTGTTTAAAGAGTGATCAAATTACTAACCATGAAAGATTCTTCAAGGGATCAGTAATCGAAACATTACAAAATGCTATACTAAGGATTTGAATCCGATTTGCTCAAAACAGAGAAGTAATTTTTTTTACTATTAATCTTCAAAATTAGAGGTGTATGGGGAATGTTTCTACAGATAGTGTAGATAAGGATTGACTTTCAAAATATTCATAGATCTAAATTTTAAAAAAAATTGGTTATCATCGTGTAACTCTCTACTCACTTGATTGTATTGATTAGTGATTTTTACACATTGTGGATGGAAGGAATGATATCTGAGCGTTACCATGTTACTTTGCCTCTTTCAAATAATAAAGTCCCCTAAATAGTTACATTATCTTATAACTAAAATTTACCTACGACAAAAATGTTAATATTTAATAAAATAAATGAAGTTTTAACAATTACCTAATATAGAAAAAAAAAATCTAAATAGAAATATCAACATAGAAAAAGAAGCATTAAATGAATAATCCGCCCACCTATCTTGTAGAATATTCTATATTCATATTATGGCACTGATTCCAACACTACAACATTTAATTGGAGTTGATCTTTTAATGTTAACTATACTTTAAATATACATGCATTATATACAAGGTGTCATAGTTCCAGGGTTACATGCTTCTAGGAGGGTAGAGTACACATAAACGATTAGGAAACGAAAAGCAACGTTGGATTTGAAATACTTGTCGGAGGCGGTGGGTAGCGTTGACGTGCGCTAGACTCTTGAGTGTTTTTGTAGAGAATCTTCATCTTTATACATTGAAGCGACGATAGAAGAATGCTTGAGTATACGACAGCGGAGCTAGCTGATATGCAACTAGTGTAGTGCAATACGCGTTCCCCACTTTGGATGTACTCGCAACAATGTTCAATGATACATATTTCCATCCATAAACTCTGAACACCTGCCCATGACATGACGCTTGTAATTACTTATACGCCACATACGATCAACTGGGAATCCCCGTAATAGTCCGGTGCATTGGCCTCCTCGTTCGCAAGACCTATCCTGCGATGAATCCTTCTTCAAGAGGCATATAATATCACTGATGTATGACACTATTTGACAAGGCTGAGAATCTGATTGTATGTTGCTGAGTAGATCTGGGGAAATTCGTAACACATCCAAGATTCTTAGAGAAAGCTCGTGTTTCCATGTGCCAATGATGTGAGACTCACATCACTGATCATGTTTGGCAATTTGAAACCTCCTCTGAAATATATGTAATTGACGATGCTATTTTTGTTGAGCTCCTCTGAATAATGAATCACATCTTCATTTATGGGGTATCCTTTCCTTTCTTAAATTATTTTCATACATTACATTTACTCATTTATTTCCTACCCAGCATTCGTATGCTATTCAAACTCATCCAGATTTACCCTACCCCTACTATAATTTTGTAATCCTGGTGCCAAGACAACCTGTGTATTTCAATTATTAATGTTATTGTACTTTTTACTTGAAATAAAAAAAGCTATATTTAAATTTTGCTCGCATAAAAACTTGAATCTTTCCATTGATTTTAGAAATGACCGTAAGCATTAATGAAAATTTGAAAAAAATTTATTTGTTTTTTTAAAAAAGGTAAATTATTAAACAAGTTAATCCTCTTTTTTCAATATAAATAAGATATTCCCTTAACAACTACTGAATGAAAAATAAAATTATTTTTAAATATATTTCTACATCCATTTTGGAGACAAATTCGTTCTTAAAAATGAAATGGAGTATGTAATCTTGAAAAATACTTTTATACCATAAACATAGAATCAGCTTTCAAAAAATAGGATTGATGATGTTTTTAGAGGTACCTTTTTATAAGTGATATTTATAATCAAAGTAAGTTAGTGTTCATTAGTAATTTAATTAAAAGAAGAACAATAAATAATTAACATCTGTATGATTTTTTACAATTTTTTCACATTTTTCTTTTTAAGTAAAACAAGGAAATTAAATTCAAGGTAAACAATTATAGAAAAATTAATAAAGAAGGCATTACACTCAAACACGCACTTTTTTGCAGAATTATCAATTACTTAGTCAACATTTTAATTATTATTTTATATTGCTTTCAATTAGTGAAAAACATTAAAATATTATATACGAATAATATTAAGTTTTAGAAAGATAGAGAGTTTCTTGTATCTACAGAGATAAAAAAAAGTTTCGTTTCGCTACATAAATATTCTCAATATTTATCAATTCTATAACTTATCTTATAAATAAGTATTTTTCTATCTACATACTGTGTTTTTTTGTGTCGATGATTTATGAGATTGCTTCTCTGAGTCGAACTGTAAACTTAAAGATTGAAAATTTGTTTACCGAAGTTTATTTTATGAGTCTCAAAAAAAGCAGTCTAAAATATTTCCTTCAAGAATTTTTTTACTGGTAGGGCAAGGTATAAACATGTCAAAAAATGTGTAATAAAAGATAATATAATCTGAATTTTATAAAGGAATATACCTACATATATTTATCATTTTAAAACGCTTTGCTAAACTTGAAGACCTAAAATCCATTAAAAAAGTTTCATAATCCATTAATAAAAGTTTGCAAGTCCATTAATAAAAACTTACGAAGAATTGTTGAATGAATAATGGAACAATTTTATACGTATTTTTTTTTTAACATTTTTGTATTAATATATCATGTTTTCAGTCTTTCAAAAGTAATTTTGAACTAAGAATTTCTACTTTTTTTTTAAATAGCAACTACTTTTAAAGTCAAAAGAGAATTAGAAAATTTTAAAATAGGCGATGAGAACTTCGCGAAAGTTAAGAACAAAAGTGAGAAATCTTTTTGAAAAATGATTCTAATAAAGATCATTATGTGATCATTAAAAAACCATTATCCCAACAACTATATTCATAAAAAATATAAAATTATAGCTTACCATTTCTTACTAATGCGTTATTATTTTTTTATTCTGCTACATAAGGTTAAGCAAAGGATATCTTTACAAAGGTCGTTCAATAAATCCTTAGAAAATCTAGGAAATGGCGCTCATAGCATCAAAAATGGCTTCTTTTTTAGTAAGCATAATGACCCATTTGACATGTGGTCTAAGTGCTTTCGTACCTCAAAATTTCTTTGCCGTTACTTTTCTGGCCGATGAGATCGTCCTAGCCTTCTTTGGAGCTGATTCATTGGAAATAACCCATTGTTTTTCGTGTTGCTTGGTTTCTAATATATTACGATGAATAAATTTATCATTAATGTTGGCAAATCGTCGTGGCAATGTTCAAATTTTTATTTGGCAGCAAATGAATAAAAAGCTCAAACTAACTTATAAATAAATGACAAATTTGATTTGGCTCTTTTTAGTAGGTATCAGCACCCAATGGTAACAACAATTTACTTTAATGATGTCATCTGTTTCGAATTAGAAGTACTTTTTAAACCACCCTCGTTTTTTCTAATATCTTTGAAAAGTTTCGTTTGCAAAGCTGATTGAATGTTAATTAAACTGAAACAGCTGGAGGACTGTTGTAGATCAACTTAGAAGTTCAAATCCTTGGTCCAGCGACGAGGACGATAAGAAAATGTGTGCCATCCTCTTTCCTAACCTCTCAATGAAACCACAGAAAGATTTTTAAGTCGCGACAGCTTTAATGTACATCAGCCAATGCGGAAACATGACGTCAACTTAAATAGTAGCAGGATGTAATCTTTGGGAAATAAGACCTTACAAAACCGTACGTTAAAGTAACTATGACATTTTTCTATTGATCTTGTTTTCAAACAATTTTGTACAAAAGTATTGTTTTCTGAACTGTAGTTCTTATTTTTATGCCATCCTGCAATAGATGCGTTCGTTTGTATTTAAAGAATTCAGTTATATATACGAAAGTCCTATTTCTTACAACCTACGAACAGGATGCTACACAATCAAACAAATGGTAGGAGTTGAGAATACGTGCTGAGCGACTACGCACCTCTCTAACTGTAACCTCTGCTATTATCGATGCTATCTCATGGTTTTAAGCTGAGCTGGGGACACACAAACATAAATGTGGCAACTGATGCTTCCTTCAAGTGCAAATTGTGAAGTGTTTCTCACTTTCTTCAAGCAAAATGGAATAATGCAGTGGAATTCATCGAAGAATTAGCAAAGTACACATAAACACTTACGAGTTCAGGTATTTCTCGCAAATGGTGTAACTATTTAAAGACGGAAAAACCAATGTTTATAATGAAGGGGGACAAGAAGTCATGTCTGTTAAAAAAAAAACTTTCAATAAAGGAAAGTTTTGGCTATGAATTTTGGGTACTAAAAAGGACTTTTGCTTGATTAGTTTATGGAACCTGAGACTACAATCAATGCAGGTGTTTATTGTTAGATTTTCCGATGATTCCGAATAGTCATTTTGAATTAAAGAAGAGAAATTGATCTTCAAAACAGAATGCAAATCCATCTCGCATCACTGCCGCAACGTTCTCGAAGAGGGGAATAAAAAGCTTCTCTACAGATATGACAATTATTTGAAACCTTACGGTAATTGTCTTAAAAGGTAACCATGTTTGTGCACAAACTTTGGTAAGAAACTCATCTTCCTCCGTACTCTTGTCTGTTTATGGTCCATCAAAGGCTTAAAAAAATGGAACTCGTATCTCACAACGAACTGATAGCATGTAATGATATTAAGTAGAACTATAAAAAAAAAAGCTTTGGTTTGAATTAACTTCCAAAGAGGAACCATTTAAAAAACAATATTTCTCATTCGTATGTTCGACATGTATTCGTATATCCATGTTATTTAACAACATTTTTTTAGTTTGGTTCTCTTATAAGTTCTAATGGAAAATGAGTAGCCACGATAACCTGGTGGTCATGAACGCATGGGCAGTGTTGTATTCATCGAGTCGTGGGTTCGAGTCTATGCCACTGAAGACCTATCGTGTAGTGGGTCTGATGAACGGTACCAGGACATGCAGGATAAAATAAAATACCGAATTTCATATTCTTTCATTTTGTAACATTTGATTTAAAATTACTTTTGTATACCAACAAAGATATTTTAATCATTTTATAAAAATATTTTTTGGGTCAAAAAGTTTTTCTTTTCCATTGAATTGAATATTCATAGGATTTTTCAGATATATTTGCATTTCGAAACCATTTTTAAAAATAATATATTTTTTAAATATACAAAATGTTTTATTCTTCATATATAAAACAATGCTTATAATATAGGGAATGAACTGTTTTAATGATTTTACTCTGTGTTCTCTTTGAAAAAATTATAGAACTTAGTAATTTCAGATACTAATTTTATTTTCTTTTTTAATTATATAAAAAAAAATATTTCTTATTACTTGGGTATTACTTAGAGATAAAAATATTTTGGTCCAATATACGCACAAGTATTCTTTATAGAAGCATAAACAAATTTAGAGGCCTATTATAAAATAACCTAAATGCAAATATTTCTCACAAATCATGTCTATATTCAACTTAGAGAGAGAAAAATTCTTTTTGATAAAAAAAATTACTTTTACAGTTCAATACAATAAATAAAATATCATTATTAGGCACACAATAAATATTAACTGTACTAATAATTTGAAAAGATAAATATTATAAAATCTAAGATCTTAGATTAAGTATTCCCAAAATACCACACTTGTCCTGGTACCCTAAATATGTTGAGGCTATAAATCCTCCCATTGGTGTAAGTGCGGAATTTTAGAGAGGATAGTTCCAGCTTAGGTGTCGTTCTCGTCATTTCGCCGATGTTCAAAATTTTGAGGTCCTTTGCCGTTAACCTTCGCGTTGCTTCTAAGTGCGAAGTAAAAAAACAGTCGATCAATCAATCTTTAGACAAATTAAATGTACCAAACCACATGTTCAAGGTCTTACGTGCTAGCATTACAATTATATCATATTTTTTTTTAATAACGAAAGAACAAATTTAGTATCATAATTATAGTTTTAAATAAAGAAATGTAAATCAGAATTCAATTAAATTACGCTATTATTGTATTTTCGTTGCACATTGGAAGAAATTACAAGCACTTATGAGATTTATAACATATTGAAGCACATAATATTTATGAAATATGAGAGAAAGTTTTTAAATATGTATTACATGTCTTAAGATTATTAATCATTTTCAAAATGTCAATAATAAGCACAATGGAAATTGTTGAACTTTAAAAACATTAAAATATATTAAATACCATGGAAGCTGAAAACAACCCTCTTTCTTGAGTATAATATATTTTATATGTTTCTAACAGTAATTTTGTTATCGAAAGGGATTTTATTATGTTTTTTTTTTCTCCACAAAATATAATACTAGTGAGATTAGATTCATTTATCTGAATTATGCAGTTCTTTGTCTCCGGGCATAAGTTTCCATGATATTTCCAATTTAAAGTATCTTATCTTCAGAAATACACATTTTCCTTTTTTTTTTTTTTTTTTTTTTTCCTAAGCTGATGATTTATGTGTCTGTTTCAGATGTTCGAAAAGTTAATGGACAAATCGAAATTCCTTTTAATGACATTATAAATTTCTTTCCCCCTTTAATGATAAATTTATGAATCTCGAAGAAGTCTTCTAGCGAAATTGTCTACCAGAAATTTTTTCTTCACAATCAAAATTAGCTTTTTTTTTTAAATTTTAGTTTTACTAACGAGAACAAAACTTCTATATCCACAAAATTTCACATCAGAATATATTTTCAAAAATATATTTAAAGTACTTTAACGCGTGTAAAGAATTGCGTTTAAAATAAGACAAAAGTTCCCGTCAAAGATAACTTTTCATCTTAAGATACTTAAGGAAAGATATTTTTATTCATAATATAAGCCATTAAATTTATTTTCACTCCCATTTGATTCATAGTCGTTGAGTATTGGACTGAAACAACATTGTTGCAAGTAATGAAAACTTGAGTTTCTCGAGGAATTCAGTTATTTGTTAATATGTGTCCATGTAACTCTTATGTTTATAATTACTTAATATTCGTATTCTAAATGCTTTAATTATTTCCGCCTATAAATGGTGTTGTATGTACCTTTTTTGTAAGAATAACGAGAGAGTAAGTTTGAGCCAGTTGCTATGTGCTTCTACTCCTCTTAAGTGTTCTTTTTAACTTGTGCAAATAGGCACAGCTCCCTCATTGTTAGCGGCAAAATTATTATTTTCAAATGTGTTAATTTCGTAAATGTTATATGTATTCTTCGTCCAATTATATTTATGCGTGTGAATATCAATAAATAAGAAAATATCAACTAAGGGCTATTTCTTGGATTACACACAATACGGACTGTTTACAATATCTATAATTCTGTACACGTATAAAACTTCCTCTAGTTTGGGACCATATTTTTTTTATCAAAAAAGTGGACTTTATATACAATTAAATATAGCCTTCAAAAAAAATTAATGGTATTTTAATAACCTTTTCCTCTCTAAAGGTTATCCAATATATTATAATATAGCTATATTTGTGATTTCATTACGTAAAGAATCCCTATTACATAGAAACGGATATATTCAAATGTTCATTGAATAATAATTAGTATAAATGTATTTAATGCTAACTTTTTTACATTTATTATTTACGAGTATTATATGTACAATATCGAACTGAAAACTACTGTCACGATTCTATAGCAAAGCTGCCAAATGAATAATGAAAGCAAGACTTCTGATTCATTCCTAGGAAACGCATTCGTTAATACTTTTATAATTGTTTGCCTTTTAGGCTTCACGTACCTAAAATAATTTACTGTACAACGTTATTGCTTGATTATTGTTTCTACAAACAATTTTTTCACAAGTCAGCAACAAAGCAATTGAGCGCGCCTGTATCTTTAACGTATTTGTTACTGGATATAGAGTATTTTTTCTACTTTCTCTTATTGACGGAAAAATCCACGAGCATTTAAAAAACTTGACCTTCACAATCAATAAGAAGATGAGGAAAAATAGTTTAGTCTTATTGGTCAATGAAATTATATGTCGTACAGGTCGAGAAAATGTATATAACGCTCTAAATAATATAGCTAGATATATGAAGTTTTCCACATATCTTCAAAAGAATTATACAATTAAAATAAAGTAATAAAATTAAACATTTTAGTCATTTTTGGGGTATTGTGCCCAATTAATTCTCTATTTTATTATATGAAGTTAAACTTGAACTTACTTGTGAGTATTAGAACATTATCGTCCGCGCGGATAGTAAGAATCTGGATTTATATTTTCTTCTTCAGTGAACATGATCGTTTGGTGCCCAGCTTTCGTTATTCAATGAATCACATTTAAATATTTTTTAATTGTGTTAACTAGTTCAATTTTTACAATATTGTAAATATTTACTAACGTCGCACTAAAAAGCAACACGAAGGTTATTGGCTACAGACTTCGTGATTTAAACCTCCATCAAGTGACGAAGACGACACCTGAGCTGGCACATCCGTTTCCAAACTTTTCCAACACAACAAGGAGAGGACTTTAGATCTCGACAAGATTTAACGCTTATCAGACCCACTACACGTAGGATCTTTAGTAGCGTCAGAGCTCGAACCCATGAATCAATGAAATCATCTGAGACCGAGAGTCCGCATCCATGAATATAAGGCTATCACGGCCACTCAGTTTTTTTTTATGAGATGATCTGCAAAAGTAGTAAAGAAACAATTTTATATTTCATAGAATATTTGCAAGCACCGAAATCAGAAAATATTAAATAATTTAGTGACATGAATTGATTTTACTATCAAAGTAATTTATATTTAGAGCTTAGATTATTTTTATTAAATTAATTAACTATTTGCTCCTATATTGAAAAATCAAAACATTTTATAAGGCGTGTTCTACTTTATAATTGTCGAGTTTATTTGTGTCGAGGTACAAACAGTGTATGTTGGAATTTACTGCATTTAAGAATTGCTTATTTAAAATAACAGTATTTTTGGAAAATTATGTTTACAATCAGCATGTTTACTCCAATTATGTTTATGTTACAATCAATATTAGAAATATTAAATTGTGGAAAATTTCCCAATTGAAATAAGTTTTTGTGAAGTTTTAAAATACCAATTATAATATTATTAACATGAATAAGAATTATTTCGTATTTTCTTTCCCTAAAAGGCATAATAATGAAATTATTAAAAATAAGTTAAGATATTGAATAGAACAACATTACTCGATTGTTTGAAATATTCAAAAATTGTCACTGTTGTTTCTATGCTTATTTGGTATGCCAAGATAGATGAGTGTTCTCAGAAATGAACTTATGTCCGGCTCAGAGGTTCAAGTTGTGATTCCTCTAAGGCCCGTCGAATAGTAGGGCTGATATATATTATAGTAACTTGTAATGTTGCTCTTCAATACTTGATTCTTGTGTCATATCTATTTAATATATATAAAGCAATAAAGAGTTACTCCAATTGAAGACACGTAAGAACAAAACAAAACAGTTTATTAATTATCATTACAGTATAACTAATAATTATCTCTTTCTCAACTCAAAAACCTAATTTATAGTTAAATAAGAAATCGTATCTTACCAGTTTACTCATTTTAAATTCAACAATTCTCACGAAAAATAATTACATAGTTTCATATTTTGATTGGAACTCTCTTCAATCCGCGAAATTAATAGAGCTTCAAGCCGAAAAACAATTCTTTGTCAGTCATTCTCTTTGACCCTTTGAGGGTCGGTATATAAAAAACCTTAAATTATAGTTAAAATTCATATAATATGAATTAATAATATTAAAAGGACACAATATCAAGTGGTAAAATTAATTTTATTCATTTCCTGATTTTTAAAATCCGGTATAAATAATATACCACCGCTCCTCTAGGACATCTTGTGTGTACAACCATTGCTCCCTCGATGTTCATGTATTCCTTCGAAGAAATAATAAATACTTTCATAAAAAAGTATATTATTTTATTTAATTTGGGATATATTAGGATCACAAAACACTTTTTAAAAAAGGAGAACTTTATGATGAATTTTTATTTCTATGAGTGATAATTTGTGCGAAAATGTGTTAATTAATTTAAGTATAACTTTTTTCTACACGTATAATTTTCATAATTTAATCATATAACAACATTATATACTTAATAAACAAAATTTAGTAGAAAGGCATATGCAGCTTTATTCAAAATAAGACATATTTTCTATTGCACATACTCTAAAGATATTTTTTTCCTCGCTTATTCCTGAAGGTAACTCCAATCCATCAGAAGGGAGCTTTCTAAACTAAACAAGTTTTTTTCATCGATAGTCCCCGTGTAGTATTCTTTTAAAAATATTTTAATATTTCTTAGAAATATATGTATATATATATATATATATATATATATATATATATATATATATATATAAGGCTTCTATAAATAAAATTAAAAATAAGCTTAGATCCGTAAGAGTTCAAAAACCAGCCGCCCACTGTAATAGTTCGCATTCGAAACATGCGCGCACACATATGTGATGGACAAATGTATCAAAATAAAAAAAGAAAAGAAAGGCCAAATTTCCTTATTCTGAAGTATTTATAGCTTGTACGCTGAGGGTACTGTTCTTCTTATAATGTGGGTAATTCTTTGCTGTATTGTATCTTTTGTAATACCTTTCTTGAATGATTTACATCTTAGTTTACTTAGATTCTTTGATAAAGTTCACCGCTAGAGGAAATAAACCCCTACTGTTGTCCCTCAATTGTCGGCAGCTTATCGTCTACTTTTATTTCATGATAACATTATACATCATTTATCGTTTACAAGTCTCATGTCTATCAACAACACCAATCCCTAATCTGCTGTCTCCAGCCAGTTCTATTTTAGATGCCTGCGAAGACTCTCCATCTGTCTTTGCTTTGTTAGATTTTTTTTGCAATAGTTTAGGTTTTGAGAAATCATTTCCCTCCTGAGCTTCTGCTTGTTGTCTTTTCGAGGTCACGCACAGTGTCGATAAATTTTTATTAGCCATCTAAGGGGTTATTGTCTTAGGTGAAGCGTTTTGGCGTTCCAGTTTACTTTTCAATTTTTTATTGTTTGCTTCATTTTTAATTACATTTATTTTAAATATATTTAATTTAATAATTTTTCGTTTGCTTTAATATTAATTGCATTTAGTTAATATATATTCAATTTTTTAATTTATCGTTTATTTTAATTTTAATTACATTTATCTTATACATATTCTATTTAATAACTTATCATTTCCTTTAATTTTAATATCGGAAAAGTTTACTTTTATCCATTTCTCTAAATTTTATCGTTTACTTTTAATTCTTTTATTTAACTGAGTAATTTAATAATAATTATATAAAAAAAGCTCACCTTAAGTGGCTAAATCTGTTCTTTTTTAAACTTTGCAATAGAACTCTTTTTCCTGATGTAAGTTTCTTTTCTACCGAGGAATAAGTCTGATTTTTGCCTCAGTGCTACTTTATAACAAATTTACGATCTCTATATTTCACTGCAATAAAGTGAACCGTCTCATATCAGTCTGATTTGAAATTTTTTGTGCTGCCATCTGTTGCTCTCTAACCCTCTATGTGGGCGGCGGTATAAATTTTATACCACTTAGTTTGAAATATAAAACAAATACTTTTTTATATTTGGTTTTAAGTAATGAGCAGTATTTACATAAAGTTTTGAACATGCAGATTTGTTAGCTGATGGAATTAAAATTTTCAATTCATTTCATATACATTTCTGTAAGGGATAAAACAACTACTTTTTTGGAACTTTCATTAGATTCAAAGTTATATTTTTTATAACTATTCTCCATGGTTGTGCCATCTAATTTAAGTAAATAACACTATAAGCTACCATTACAAGTTAAGTGTGTGGGCAAGAAAAATATTTTAGAGAGATTCTTAGGGTGCTAAATATGTAATATTAAAAACATACCACCTCTCCTGAAAGGGTTAAATCTTTATAGCCTATCCCTCTTCATTTTCTATTATGTCTATTTAATTTCATATCACGATCTCTAAATCACTGTACTTCACTTCCCTCATCATCTAATTTACCTAACCATGTTTCATTTCAATTGGGAAGAAATTGTAATTTTTTGCGATCAAATTCTTCTAAAGTCCCAGAGGTTAGAAAATAAAATCCCAAATAGCTTAACGTTACAAGGTGAGAAGATAATGTTCTTCAAAATTTTATCTTATTAGCTACTCAAGGGGCTGTTGTTTTAGTTGAATCACTTTTGGGTAACCAGATCCTTTTTCAATTTCTTATCGCTTACTTCAATTTTAATTACATTAACTTAAACATATTCAATTTAATAATTTATCTTTCATTTAATTTTAGTATCGGAAATGTTTACTATTGTCTATTTCTCGATTTCTATTCGTTTACTTTAATTATTATATTTAATTGAGTAAATTAATAATAAATATAAAAAAGGCGCTCTTTGTGTGGCTAAATCTGTTCTATGCAAGACTTTGCATAGAACTTTTGATTATTTTATTTTATTTTTATTTATTAATTTTGCATTAGAAAAGATAGGGTACATCAATGAATCCATATATGTATTATTTATGAAAATTTGATCAATAGAACGTTTAAAAATTGCACTTTATAAAGAAATGTACCATTCCATTGAGAAAAATATTTGAACACCTTATTCTCAAAATGTTCTCTTCTTATGGACCCTTTTTAGATATTTCCCCCATTGTGAAATGAGTTTTTTTCTCTTAAGTTTTTTTCTCATCAGCACTAATAAATTTCAAGTATGGTACATTAATTAGTTTTATTTACGTCGCATTAGAAAGAACACGAGTGTTATCGAACATCGGTCAAGTGGCGAGGACTGCATCTGAACTTACAATCCCCTCACCTAACTTCCACAACAGGAGGACTTAGAGCGTCGACAGATTTAACGCGCGTCAGCCCCGGCTACTCGGTGGGTCATTAGTGGCATCAAGCCTTGAACCCATGACTCGACGAAAACCTCCGGCAGAGAGTCCGTGACCATGATCTTTAAATTACTGCGATCACCTTGTATGGCTCAATATTTGCATGAAATGGGAAGTTTGAGTTGCAAAGTTTTAATTTCTTCTTCTAGAAATTATAAATGATGTATAAAAATAACGTAGATTTTATGCATGATTTACCTAATTAAAATTTAAGTTATAGTTAAATCCTGACTGGGACTGAGCAATCCGCTTAGGTGGTGCCCTTCTCCATTTCTGTAGTCTTTGGTCTTTTGGCACCAATTACTAGTTTCTATCCTGAAGCTGGAACTCTTAATTAACTTTCCAAGGGAACTTGGTACTTAGTTAATGATCCCGGAGATATAAAAGTTTTTGCCGACCCATGACTAGTAACCAAGCCAAAGCCATCTTTTATCGTAACTGGGGTTGGTAGTTCTCGCAGTCAGACATGTTAACCACTAAAACCACGGCAGATTCTACGTATATAACTTTAATATGTAAATACTGTTATTAATTATTCATTGTTTATACATAATTCTTGATGGTTATGATGCTATTTTCTTATTGTATAAACAGATACATACATAAACATATAATGGAATGTTGAAATTCGACTTCCGTTGTTCTTAATTTAAAAATGGAGATTTTTAAGCTTTTGGCATGAAAATAAGCTCATTTCTCGTTGTCGAAGGTATGTCTCTTACTTTAAACATGCATCGCAGAAAATTACTCATTACTGAAAATTGTAGAAAATTTGAATTTAGGATGCTACATTAGGTGCTATCAACGACGCTTAACTAATTATATTTCAAAATTGTAAGTTCTTAGTGCTACATTATTAAACGATACATCGTTGATTTTTTTTGTTAAAAACATTCTAAAAATTTCATTTCTTATTCTTCATTATGTTGCAGCGAAAAAACTGATGAAACTTTATCTTAATTCAAATCTCTATTTTGTTTTCAGTTATATTTTAGTTCAAATATAATCTTAATTTATTGATCTTTTATAATGAAACGTCTAACTTTTGTTATCAACAAAATATACGTTTGATTAATTAAATTTAATTATAATAAAATTATAAGTTTGAAATTCAACTCGTGGTTCTAGATAAAATAAAAATAGACGGCGTAAGATTAAAATGGATTTCTAGGGGGGGAAGTATCATCGTTATAAAACCCCTAATAATTAATTGCTTGAAAGTATGACAGCCAAAAGTAAGTTATAAAACGTTGCAGCGATCAATAAAATATAATTGCTACAGAACTAAAACCTGCACTTTAATTTATTTTAATTTCACAACAATATATATTAACAATAAATCATTATTATATCGTAGATTAAATCTGAAGTTAAAGAATACAGTCATTTATTCCTCATCATTTGGGACATGATTAATTAATCCTTATGGGAAAATGAGTTTATTATATAAATATAACGCCAACATTGTTTCAAATTCATTCATAATTCTTAGTAATTTATAATGAACGTAATTTCAACTGGAACACTGATTAGAAAGTCAAATTTAATTTTCGAAATCTGTGAATGTATTTACAAGATATTAATCTTATATGCCTCACTAGTTCCAACACGAAACCAAGGCAAGTTTGCGTGAAGGTAAATTAATCAATTGAAGTGTCTTTAGTTATTAAAATGCATGACTGAAACATACGAGTAATTTAAATGGTTTTTAATTAATTGTTGAATATATTTAATTAAAAATTGATTTTTTTTGCATGTTTGGAAGTATTTAAGTATCATAATTTAATTTAACCAATAATACATTGAAAAATTTAGCAAAGTGTTTTAAAAAACATTAATTTTCGTCTTAATCATTTCTAAATTTGGCTGTGAATTTCCAAATTTGCCTATAAGACAACACCTTGTTTTGATTTAAGTCTACTCATGTTTTGATGGTGGTCACAGATACAAACAAAATGCTTAGGTCATATAACTTCGCCGCCGTAAAATGAATTATGTTTAATCAAATATTTTTAAATGCATAAGTCGATAAAAATAGAATGAAACCTGTTTTCTTAAAATGCTAATATTAGAAGATATTTCAAAAAGTTTTCACTGAACTCCATGAATTCGAAAAGAATTACGCGCAATCACTTTTCCACGTTCTTTCGAACATATTATTCAAAATAAAGTGGTAACGAACTGTAACATGTAACGAACGAAGAATTTTGAAAACCTCAAAAGATGTTCCCATTCCTTAGAAAAATAAGAATTCTAACTCAATTTCGAGAAGTATGAATTAAATTACGGTAGGAATGAAGATATAATAAAATGCGATCGCTGAAAATTTAAAAACTACCATTTTCCTTCACACGAAAGACTAAGGAAATATTTTTATGAATCCATCATAAAGTATTTGTAAAAGAAAGCTTCCTTTAAGCTACTTTTCAAACACATTTAATTCTATATTTAATGCATTCATGTATATAAATGGATGATTCAGGTTAAGTGACACCATGTATTACTGCTCTGGTAATTGAATAACTCTAGAAAAGGTACTATATGTATGAAAAAAACTGTGTGCAGTTAAATATTTCAATTCAAAATAATTACTTTTAGTTTTATAATTTTAATTTTAATACTTTTTCAAAAGAAAAATTTAAAATTACGAATATTTCATTAACAAAAGTCTTTATTTAGGATTTTTCTAAATTTTTGAAGAGTTATAATTTAGTAATATTAAATTTCCATTCTCCTACTACTATAATTTCATCTCAGATTTCAATTCACTTGGATTGTCCTTAGACAAAAACACATCGGGTTGTATATAACAACAATATTTATTCTTCTTATCACGTGTATCTACAAACAGCTCTCTCCTCGAGATCTGGTCAGGTCCTGTCTCGGAGCGTGGACAGATCACACCCTCCCTTTACAAATGAACGCCCTCTTATAGTGGCGTTTAAGTAGAGAAGGTTAGACAGTTTGCTATCCTGATATACAATTGTCCAATTGTGCAGTTCCAAATTACAAAAACATCATATAACTGATATAACTTTAAAACCATTAATTATCATACACAAAATATCAATGTTTAGAAATTCCTCAAATACATTTAAAATAGCAAATCAATAATACACAACAAAACATTACTATAAATTCCTGCACTTATAAATATCGATACATCAATAATCATACACAAAAATATCAATGTTTAAATTCCCAATTCCTAAAATGGGAAAATCAATAACTATAACAATCGATACTAAAATTCTTAAAATGCTTAAAATAGCAACATCATAATTATACACAAAATCAATACTTAAATTCTCAAATACCCAAATAGCAAAACACTCATATTATACACAAACATCAATATAAAGTTCTTCAAATGCTTAAAATAGCAATATCGATACTGTGCAAACATCAATACTCAAATTCCTCAATTACCTAAAAATGCACATCAATTACAGCAATACGTAACTGGGGAACGCTATACTTC
>BMAW01124596.1:718081-754220 GCA_019974015.1 Nephila pilipes
TGAAATACGATGTAGTAAATGGGATGGAAATAATTAATTTAAGGATTGGTATTTCTGTTCTTTCGGAAGAACTGTTCTTACCTGTTCTTGTTCGTTGTTAAGAACTATTCTTTAACGTGTTCTTTGATGCATTTGTTCTTTAGAGTGCTCGATCAAAACCTAAAAGGTACTCGAAGGAATTAAATACTTATGATTATTATATTATATATAAACATTTTTTTTATTTTACATATTTAAAGGAAAATCGAATCAGTTAAATTTTTTTAAAACAATTATTTTTTCTATTAAGTTAATACCGAAGGGAACAGTTTTCTCCACATCAAGAGAAAATAATTTATCTTTGGTATTATACCAATGCAAATATTTTTTTTATATATTTTCTTGTTCAAAATAGACAATGAAATTCATGGAAATGTTGGTATTTTTAAATCGTATTATATCATCAAATGTTTTGTTAATTTTAAGCAAAATATTTAATATTTCCATAGCAAAATAATAATAATAATTATAACTGTCCACTTCTACTGCTTTAATATGCAATGTATAAGATATTATTATTATTATTTTATAAATGCACAAAAAGTAATATTTAAACGCGTTTCATTCTAATTTGCTATATCTTCAAACCTTAAACTTAAAACATAAATAGATTGTTTCAATTCCAAACAATTTCGCCAAGTTGGTTCTGTTTAATTTTTCCTTTTTTATTGGTTGCACTTCTGATTTGAACTTAGTTTACCCAGATTTGTTCTTACTTTTGAGTCCGACCTACTCAGTTCCATTTCCCCTCCAGTTGTTCTTACTTCGATCTAGTTCGTTCGTTCGTTTCCATTCTGAAACCAGTAATTTCACTTCACTACACTGACAACACATTTCGGAGATTGGGTTTCTCCAACATTGGTTTTTGGTGGCTCTGAGATGCATTCGTTGGTTCAAGACTCTATGCGGAGAACTGGCACGGGCATGGGGTGTCTATCACTAAATTCGACAATAAAGATATTCAGCAGCTTAGAGACAGGTGAAGCAGAAATTTCATTTGGTAAGAACATATAATTTGCTTTCTTTCGGGAAACATCAAGGAAATACATCATTTTTTGTCAAGGGAAGTCATGTTGTTGGTAGGTCGAACAGATTCAACTTTGCAAAAGAACAATAATAATTACTTTTACTATCCAAAGAGACAATTTGAAAGAAAACTGGGCATAAGATCATTTCAAATTTATTGAAAAATAAATGAAGTTAATAAGGTGATGGTACAATTTAATAAGGTGAATGGTCACCTCTTTAATTCAGACACGTTGCACAACTATTTCCCGTACTTACTAAGACATTTGTTATGAGTTATGAGCTCAACAATTCCAAAGGTCGAGAAGAGCTCTTTTCAGTTCTGAAACGGATATTGGTGTGTGCGAAAGAGCTGCAAGATGTTTTTCGAGCATATACGACTCATACTCTATATGATTCAGATCAGGTGAGTGAGCACTCCGTGACATGTGTTACATGAATTCCGTTTCAATGAAGCCATAGATCCAGCTGTCAAGCAGACAAAGCAAGTTATTAAGCAAAAATAGGATATCAGGGTTGATAGCACTTCCCTACAGCCGAACATAATGTCCAAGAAATTCATTTAGTTATATTTCAGCAGTTACAGATGCAGTGTTATAGTTATGGAGGTCTATTCAGTCACCCAGCATAATGATTGCCCACAACATGACTCAATTTGATGTAAAATGATGTCTTTGCTTGATGTTTCCCAGGCAAAAATGAGTTCCATTTTCTTGCTATATCATTAGTCGTTCAGAATCAGTCATTACATATAATTTAAGGTAATACATCATTAGACAAGTAAATAAAATATTTGATTTTTCCCAGTTGTGAAATGTGTTCATACAATTAGAGCAAAAGAGCATCAAAAGTAGAAGAATTCAGAGAAAATTGTAAATTGTTAGATGAAGAATACGGAGTTCTTAACTTTCTTGTCAAATGCACTTGCTTTCTAAAAGACAGGTTCTGAGTAGACTTTGAATATTGAAGGATGCTATATCTAATTTTTAAAACAGAAAAGTGAATTAACCATTAAAATACCTTATTATTTTACTACAAAGGGCTATACAAGTAGTTAATTATGTTTATAAACATACGTCTACTAAACAGGTTATTAAAAATACACCAGAACTTCTCCTAGTACTCAAAGAAAACAGACAATTCCAAGTTTAAAGCTGATCTCACCCTCATTGTGAACAACTGAGGTCAGAGATATCTTCACCAAAGAAGACACTCTTACTGCTATAGCACCATCATGAAGCTATCCTCCTCTCTTTCAGGAGATGATTCCTGACTATTGTAAATCGGTACATTAAAGAAGCGTAAGTTAATTAGTTTATCTGTATAATTAAGTTAATCCTCTTCCTCTCCAAGTGAAGCAGATTATACCCGTATCTCTATTTACCAACCCTATACCATGATTGTAAGGCGGTATGAAAAGTGCTCGAATTATGTGGCGCATCTGAACTCATTTGTAGAATAATTGGCGCATTGTACTCATAAGATTCGCTACCCTTGCGCGACAGTTACGATTATTATTGCCATTGATGAGACAATAATCTCGTGATCGAAAGTCGTCTTAGAGGAAAATTTCACATAATACACAATTTTGCTCAAAAATAAAGTGTAATCAGGAAAGGTTTACAATTTTCATCTGTCAACACTAAGTAAACGACTTTTTCAATCATTACCTTCTGAAATGTAGCTTACAAAGCTAGTATGGCTGGCCACTCTTGTTATATAAAAACTAAATTACACCTTTTCAGATGTTACTTGATCATAAAATTTTGCAATCGTAGAATACTTCTACCAACCAGAAACGAGCTGAAATGTTTGCTTACCCGGAATTCAAAGTTATTACAATTTTTATGCAAATAAAGGCACACAAATTAAAAGAAAACGTTCGAAAATAAAATTATTATTTTCCGCAAGGTGTTTTACGTAACATAATTTTCTTTTTATTTTGTTTTGCCAAATAACGTCAAAAAGGGCTTATTTCACGTTTGAAACAGATGGAATTAACATACTATTTGATCTTATTCACCTTAATGTTTAATTCCAAGGTCGTGTAAAGGTTTCTTAAATGAGTGTTACCAAACTATAATTTTTTTCAACTTTAGGAGGGATATAAACATTAAGAGTACGACAGAATACATAAATATCAACAGGACACTCAGACACAAAGTCAAAGAGGCATTGAAAGTTTTACTAACTTCCAGAAGGAAATAAAATTATTGATTTGGAAGGTAAAGAAGGTTTATTTTCCCTTGAATTACTTAAATAAAAAGTACGCCTTTTTCATGTAGGTAGCTTAGTTAAACATTTTTGTCCTCTCCTTGAAATGAATTCTTACACACAACAAATACCTCAAAATTTTATCTACAATTAATCTAAAATGTTGCCCATTTTTTCCTATTGTTTATATTTTTTCTATCGTTTTTTTCCTATTGGTTATAGATTATGATGGAGATTTTAGAATAAATTGAATTCATTTTACATTGCCATAACTGTGAAATATTATTTGAGAAAATCAAAGTAACTCAGCATCCAAACTAACAAAGTTTCCCAGATAACCCCAAAGCCCCTTTCTAAAAAAAGTAATTATCTACATCATTCAGTTAAGAAATGTAAATATATTAATCTTCATTTTTTTATTTATTGCATAAATTCGGCTTTTTGCAGAAAAAAAAATATATTTAAACCAGCAAACAGGTTTTTTTTGTATTGCTCTAATTTTAAGGCCTCCTAAGATATGCGTTTTAAAACAAATTTTAAATAATTTCAAAAATTCATTGCCGGTTATGTATTGTTACTTTATTTAATAAGGTATAAATATATAACTAAAAAAGTTCTAATATTAATGAATCTCTATCTATTAAAGATATTTAGCACATTCTTTGTAGGTAAATATCTTTTTACTTCATTGTTTTATTCCAAATATTTATGAAAAGATTTCCATCCTGTTAGTTAACCATTATTTTCTTCTAAGTTCATTTTCATCCGTTGTATTATTTTGAATTACATCTTGAAAAAAATAGGCTCTGCGAGAGTGAAACTTTCGTTTCCTGAAACTCAATCCGACAAAGATACTGATTTCAATACTTGTTTAAATTGTGCACTGTATCAATTTAGTTTCAAATTTCATTTTTATCACTTTTTTGATCAAACATTTAAAATTTATTTAAACCTTTACCTAAAAATTTATTAGAGACCTTTTCTCGCCATATTTTAATTTCTGAATAAAACACATACGATTTGAATAGAATGATTCAATTTTACTCAACAATGAATTTAATTCCTATTTTACTCATGTCCTACTCTTAGAACAGTATTTATAGAATTTAATTCTATGTATAGGGTCACTTATCTTAATATGATTATCTTTAATTTCATATTAATATGATTTTAAAAATACAAAACGTCATTCAAAGGCATTAAAATAAAAAAAGTAAAATAAGTACAAAACAATATTTATGAATTATTTTCGAAAATAAAATGAAAAAATAAATAGTTATATAAGTAGACACATAGATTACGTTTATTAACAAACACTCACACACATACACACACACACACACACACACACATATATATATATATATGTGTGTGTGTGTGTGTGTATAAATATATATATATGTATATGTGTGTGTGTGTACATAAACAAATATTTATAAATGCATATCATTCCAAAGTATGGAATAGTATTAATTACATTATCTCCATTTAATATTTTTACTTGTTTCTTTTCTCTTACTGTGCTATGAGTTAATATTGTTTGATTTTTAAATAGTGAGTAATTTTTATTAATGCGTTTTGACTTTATTAAATTAATACTTTGTTTGATGCATTTAATTAACGTTTTTGGCTTATTTTCATTGGTAAAATATGAAATACATGCTAAAAAAGGATGTTATTATACAGCAAAACATGTTAAAATTATTAATTACAAAAACATCTAAGAGAAAATTTATATAATTGAAGAAAAAACAAGGAAAAAAATTGCAAAAGAAAACAAATTATGAAAACCAACCAAAAAATTTACCTAAATAATAACACACACACACACACACACACATATATATATATATATGTGTGTGTGTATTTCTTTATTTATTGCAATCAAATCAGCGTATTATATGAGAACTATTAGAACATTTTAATTAAGAAATAGAGAGATGGTAAAAATTAGCGTTTCCCTTCTCTTGGCATATTATGCTAAGCACAAACTGCACGTTTGCAGTAGAGTTGCATGCGTATTTTATAGTTCTGTGCTTCTTAGATGGACAGAACGTACAAATCCAAGTACAATTTTTTTCTACACTTTTAGTCGTGACTTCTTTCTCTCAATCTTTTTGTGGGCTTCTACAGAATCACTTTACCTTCAATATTTAGGTTGAGGCGAACTTTTCTGCGGTTGCTTCTAAATATTCAACTGTTCGACAATGGTTACAGAAAATCTTGAAAAGTAATGAGGTATACAACTGTGCTAACCACTTTCAAGTAACTCGTTTTACTGGTTATGAAGATACTGTTTGTGAAATGTAGCGAGCGCAACGGTAACATATACGTATATCGAATCCACAGAACTGGCAGAGGGTGATAGTCTGTTAGAAGAATGTTTAGTTATTTAGAGTCATAACTGATTTCTTTTTTAGAAGCTCACATTTTAATAAATAAAGGAAGAATTACTGAGAGCAATTTAAATAACGAATATTTAAATATTTTTATTTAATTGTATTTTTTCTTATTTTATTCGAAACATATAACTCTAAAAAAGTATTACTTGTGTATAAAACCCAATTATTTAAGTTTAAAAATCAAAATTTTCATGATGCACTATTGAAGTGTAAAAACTTTTTCATAGAATTAAAGACATTGATGAATGGTGTTAATAGTCAAAAAGATAAAATGTAATATATGTAAGTATGTGCGACATGGCAATATTAAAGAAACATTTTTAACTACACAATAAAGCTTTATATAAATATGCAGACGTTGTCAAAAGAGACAAAGCAACCTTTGTAAATTTTAGAAATATAAAAAAAAAAAAAAAAAAAAAAAAAAAAAATTTTTAAAATTAAAAAAATTAAAAAAAAAAAAAAAAAAAAAAAAAGAACTAGGCGCGGAAAATCTCTGTTGGAAACTCACTTTATGAAAAAAAAAGTGGCATTGCTGAAAATTTATAAGATATACCAATAGTTTTTTACTAACTATAAGACATTTTAATAATATCACAAAAGTGTCTTTGCAAAAAAAAAATTTTAGAAGAGTAGCTGTACATAAAAAACGACACTGAAAGGGAATTGCACCAATTTTCCAGTGGTTATTTTTTCACCCAAGAGAGAATACTCTTCTTTTTGTTACAAATAATGAAAGAGCTGTCTCCATCGAATTGATGGATTTGCAACCATCAATTAATACCGACTCCAACACGTCAGAGATGTCTTGTACTGCCTGAAAGGAGTATTTAGTACGATATTGATCTTCGAACCAAGAATCGATATACAAACATTACAAAGTTACGCTTTTCAACAGACCGCTTTGAGTGATTGATGATGATAATAACAGAGAATATATTTTTGGTGGTTAATTGCTTGTTCAGTCAAAATTAATCAAAGGCGCGCACAATATACTAAATTTTAGAGGTAGTTGTTTTCGTTAGCTCTCTTTAACTAATTAAACGGCTATGGTTGTTCGAAGGGGCTTGTAAAGCTTCTATTACTAAGAAATAATCCAGATATATGGAAAAAATTTATTTTCCATATTTATTTATCCAGATGTACTTAATGTTATGTATTACAGCTATTACTATTTATTTGTAAGGAAACCATATATTAAAAGAGATATCAGATAGCCATAGGTTAAACTAAATAGTTGTATTTCAATCTGCTGGGTTCTACAGGGATAGGCTTCGAAAGATCAAGAAACGCTGAAAGAAATGTGTAACTCTGGATGATGACAATGGAGAGAAGTCGTATGGATAAGAAATAGGAACTAAATTCTTTATCAAACTATTTTAGAAGTAACTAAAATTTTGCTGAAATTACGAATTTACAAAACTTTGGAATATAATAATTAAAGTTTGCGAAACCGCTGATTACTCTTCAATCTACGTCATCTTCATGTAATCAAATAAATCAATATGAATTAATATAATTTAAAACATAATGTACAGAAGGATCAATTAATATGCAAAATTAATTTTAATTTGAATGTATCTGATATTTCTCAATGCTTTACGATACCACCTTGTTAAAAAGGAAAGATTTAATTCCCAAACAACTAAGTGATTCATATTAAAATGTGTTCGTCATGGGTGTGTTCATTCATTCAGAGTAAAATTATAATTCAGTCAGAGATATTTGATTATTTTAATTTTTTGCCGTATATTTGAATCAATATCTTTGAAAAGAAATAATCTCAAATTTTTCTCAAATTCACTTTTTGGTAATTTCGCAGGGCTTTGGCATTGGCTGATACATTCCATATGAAGAAGGGACATACTTCTTCCGTTAAAGCATTTCTAGATGAATCTTATTAGAGCGTTCATTTTCAAACGGGTCATATTCAAGAGCTCAGCTCTCCTCTCTTCCATTTGCAAACGCTACCTCTCAATAAGTACTCAAATATAGGACATTAAGTAACTCTATGAGTATGTACTAGCCTATAACAGACTTATACAACGAAATAAAATGTCTGTGGGCCTCTGCTACAACTGATGAAACTCCTGAGGAATTGTAACTTTCTCGCTTATTTTGTCTATCATTCGTATATCCAGTAAGGTGTTGCAGCGGGATTTGTTATTTTTATAATGGATTTCCTAAGAACACATGCCTTTGTAAGTTAAAGTGGACTTTATCTTTTACAAACACATATTAAGTTTGAAAGCGAGTAATCTTCACATGGAAAAAATATTCTTCTGGGCATCCTGTTGAATAATCAAGACAATTTTACACCATGTGTGCCTTCAATGATAGAAAATAATTTACTCAGGTTTTCTGAAAATATTAGAGAAATAAGTGATTTTTTGATTCTCCAGTAAAATTTCTTAAAGAGGAATAACCCCTTTTCAAAATGGCATATTCATTTAATACACCTGTACTCCAACGTTTGTATGGGATAGGGGGAGGACAAAATTTCCATGTGATGTGAACTTATATATGTGATGAAACCGTCTTATCACCGTTTTAACTTATTCTTGAACACTCAACTAAATGCTTTGCAACTAATCTTCCCTCGCACCAACTATTTCAGCTTTAATTCTGTGATAGAGAATTGACGAAAGTTTAAATATAAATCAGGGTCTTGGCATTATAAAAAGTGGTCAATAACTGATCATTGCTCTCTTATGCTTCCATTGTCTTTCCTAGCTAACGTTTTTGAGGCTCCTGACAGGAATAATGGCTACTGCCTCTATGACTCTATGTATGATGTCCCTTACCATTTGTGCCCTAGTTATTTGTCTATACATAATACTATTCCTGATGCAAAGAATTATTATATAACTAAACAATTATTATACAACTACTATTTTCAAAATAAAAGTTTCTCCATCAACTAAAGGCATCATGTGTAATACAAATATCATGCGTGGATCAGCGGCTAATTTCATTGTTGGTGATGCTTAAATCAATTAGCAGTTTACAGTTCTAATTCTGTCAAATAATCTCTTCGCATCGTATGATGAAATCTATTGTACGTTAAAAAATTACGTAAAATTACATGCACTCAGCCTACTCTCTATCTCTGTCATGTTAAAAATGACGATGTTGAAGGAACAATTTCCTCATAATTCTCATAATAGCATTTCCTCAAATCCCCCTGCACTCAGCAGTATTGACAAAAATATTTTATTTTTATTTTCTTTTTTGCGACAGTAAAAGATAAGATACAACAGTACATATTGAAACAAGGAGCATAAGATGTTACATAATTTCAAAATTCAAATGAAATAAAAGCTTACAATGTGTATACAGAGTGTGACGTCATAGTTCTAACACTCCCCATTTTTCTTTTTTCATTCTTTTTTTGGAATACGTTTAATCTGTTTTCCTTTGACATGTCAATACTTCCTCTAAAAAACTCTCTCGCCCACAGTCAGTCTGCTCTACGACGGTCAGCCACATCGTTGGTACAATGTATGCGCACAAAAAGGAAAATCGGAATATTCAGAAATGAAATCAAAAATTGAAACACTTATGAAATTTTCTGGGTAATTTAATGAGCCATAAGAAAACAGGATTTAAGCTTGAAATGTAATCTAGGGTTTTCACTCACAAAACTCAGCCGAATAGGTTTTGTAACAACAGCATAAAAATTTTAATGAAAACAAGAGGGCAAGAGAAAACTTAGTGGTCAGCGTCTCCAACAGAGCAGCAGGAACATAATTTTTTATTTTTCATATTAAAACGATTTAAATAAGAAATAAAGGAACCATAGCCTTTTGAAATGCGAGTAATGAAACCTGAATTAAAATAAAAATTCAAATTTGGGCTTGGAATGTAAGACAGAAACTAAGTACCATTAATATCAGTTGACCACTAAGACTCCTGATCAGAGAGAAGCTTACGTTTTTTTAAGATTTTAACTATGCAAGACCAAGAGGCAAGGAGATTCATTTTCACATCATCAAGGACTTCGAGTTTTCCAAATGAATCTGCAGTTTTGTTGTGATAACCGGTGTTGAAACGATATTTAAACTCGAGAGCTATTGGCAGAATACTCAAGGAGAACGAGCTCACCCAAAGGGTTTAAAACGACAAACGGATACTCACGCCCACGTTCTGCATTCCTAATCAAAAGGACATAATATATTGCATAGTTTCGTAATCAAAAGTAAATAAAGTTTACAGTCTATTTACGGAACCGAATATGTACATAACAGGAAGAAAAAAAAGTAACAGTAGGAATTTTCTTGCAGAAAAGAAGATGCATAACAAGCTAAATGGCAGAATATAAAAGTGTCCATAAACTTTTGAACAAAAAAGAAGTATTAGACAAAAATATAAGCATTTCACAAGGTATGCATTCATAACTACACGATAAGGAAAATAAAAATATTAAGGAATGTAATAACAAGCTAAAGCAATTAAGAATTTAGAGAACCGAGATGGTATTATCAATCGATATCTCCTACTTTAGCTGTACCATATGTTCAGCAATGACTGACACCTTTAATGTCTTGGGAAAATTTCTTTCATCGATGCATGTCTATTTTGCATGTTTACAGCTATTAAGGTTACTTCTCTAGGCTCATTTATTTCCTCGTAACAAATAAAATTTTGCGATTACCCCTCGTATACATATTTCACTTTTCATTTTTAACTCCTCCTTTTCCCGCAACGGATATAGTAATTTGGAATCGTCATTATACCTTAAAGCTAAAATTACTGTGTATAGCATTCATTATCAGTCGAATTCCTTTCATTACTTCCGTATGATTCATTTCCTAATAGTGTAAAGAACTGATAAGGACATTACTGGACAAAAACACTTTTTGGTAAGTCATTCTTACCATTTTGTGGATCTGGACAGTGTTGTTCACAATACTTTCAATGCTTATGGGGAAGACCAAAATGCTGAAAGAAACAACAGAGAGCATTTCGCATCTATCTATTTAATAAAATTCATGAGCCGTGACATGAAATCGAAAGGAAAAATGTTTTCTTTCAATTGATAGGTTTGGTTTTATTAACGTTGCACTAGAAGCAACACAAGGGCTACTGGCAAACAACCCAAAATTTTGAACTTCAGTCAAGTGACGAGGACGACATCTGAGCCTGCCCCCCCCTTCTGCTAACTTCCACACCACGCATTTTGGAGGACTTTAAACCTTGACCGATTTAACATTTATCAACCCCGGTTGTACGGCGTGTCCTTTGTGACCCAAGGCCTGAACCTACGACTGGACGAGTCCACTGCACCACTGCAGCCACTAGGCTACTGCGGTCTCATGAGTGGAAATGAAATTACTTATTTATATGTAAGAAAGAATATAATGTGTTATTTTAAGCGTTACATTCAATAAAGAGCTACAGGCACCATATTTAATGTATTAAAATGAAAGTTATGGTACGAAACTTTCTGAGGGAAAAAAAGAAAAGAAAAATATTTTCTGTAATACAGATTTAAAAAAAAAGCATCAAAAGTTGGATTTATATTATTTCATTGCACTGCCTTAAGTTGGATCATATTGCACCATATTTACTGTCTTTTCAGAATATCTAGACGATTTTGCGATAAAATCGAGGAAAAATGGCTTCGATTATTTTGGATCGGATTTATTTTCATCGTCGTTCTCATTTCATATAATTTACTTCCATCGATTTTTCAATGAGATTTAGGTATTTTATTTGTTTCTTCGTGTTATGTATTTTTATTCCCTATCGATGGTTATGGAGTTCGAAATATGTTTGTGGTGACAAAAAGTAGAGAAATAGATGTCAATTTAAAATAATATTTTTGGTGTATTTTTCTAATAAATGTGCTTCCTTTCTCTCTCTCTCTCTCTCTCTCTCTCTCTCTCTCTCTCTCTCTCTGTGTGTGTGTGTGTGTGTGGTGTGTATTTATAGTTTCGTTTTAATCGAAGGAAATGAAAGAAAGTAGGAAATAAATGTCTGCAAAAAACAGAAAAGAAAAGAGTGATATATTAAATTAGAATATTTTAAACCTCAAGATACTTTAATTAATCACAGTTTTTTATCCAATGAAAGTGTAAGCCATTATTTTATAATTTCTAATAAAATATTCTCATAATTCTTGTTAAATAAATAACTATATTTGATTAGGATAAACACTTTGATAGAAAAGAATTTTTTTAAAGGAATATTTGATGGCCTTCAATATTTAGGGATATTCTATTTATTAGAAATAAACTTGAGTACCCGTACTTCACAAAGATGGATATTCAAAATAAAACTCAACAAAAATTTATAAAGGTTTTTTAATAAAAAAATTTCACTGGAAACAAGCAAAAGAATCTTCAAAAATAATTTTGGAAAATAATAAACGGTTAGTAAACTAGAAAATAATAAACTGCTTATTGAACAGTAGAGGAAATGTAAGTTTGCTAATCATAAAAAAACAAAACAAGCATCAAACCCAAAGTCGAAATTCTTTTGCTTTCTTTGGTAGTCGATTGGTCTTGGTCGCAAGCTCAGGGACGGCGTGATTTCCGTTGAGTTGCGCGCGGTTTCGAGCTCTGATAACACTTCATCACGCCCTTTAAAAGGGTTGATACACGTTCAATCCGTCAATTCTTCATATCCTTTCGATGGTTTGGGGTGGTAACGAAGTAGGTGGATCCAACTACGCGTGATTTAGTCAAGGCTCAAAATTATGAGGTTTTATGAAGAAATAGCCTTCGTATTTCTTCCATAAGCGACGCTTATAAAGTCAATGAATCAGGTGAACCGGAATTTACATAAGTACCTATTAACATTTTATTTCTCAACTTTTTTCTGTTAGTCCCATAAGAAGCTGCATGAGAATTTTATGATAGAGGAGCTAAGCCCTTATCTTATATTCATAGATTTTTGCATAAATACTTTTTTCAAGTTTACAGTGTGGCAGAGGTATTCTTCCGTTAGACTATTTCCAATTAAGCGAAGAGTATAAATGCATTTTTGGTTTTACGACTGTGGTGTCTGTAAATTTTAATTTAATGTGTGTGTGTGTTTGCGCTATAAATTATGTCAAAGTTCTTTTGAAAGTATTTTATGGATTTGATATATTTAAGCGAGAGAGACAGATAAAAAATAGTTTGCTTTTTTATTAACACAGTGATTACAAAAAATATTAAGTGAGAACCGTATACCATTTTCTTATATTTATCGATTAAGCGCCTAAATCTAGTTTGTATATTAGATTGTGATCGAATACGAGATTTTAGTAGATTATTATTTATTTAAATTTGCGCATCTAAAAATAAATAAGTTAAATACTAGCAATCAATTCAAATTTCATAAAATGCTAGTAATCTTCATCACTGTCATTTGGGATGCTCTAATTTTCGAGGATAGATCAGATCTATTTTATGAGGGTAACTAAACACATAGCAAAATTTTATATTATGAAAATAGAACTCGTATGAGTTATTTTTGTATAACAATTTATCATCTCAAATAATTTGGACAGAAATGAAAATTCAGGATTAATTGTTTATCAAGTCGTACTTTTAAGAAACACGAGGGCTATTTGAGACGGATGTTGTAATTTTGTACCTTGGTTAAATGAAGAAAATGACATCTTCGCTGGAATCTCTTTCTTCAAACTTTCACTCTGCGCTACCGGAAGGACTTGGAGTTTCGGCAAATCTTTCATCAGGAATTGACAACTTGATGGAAACAACTCCAGCCTTCAGTCCGCGACCATGACCACTATACTACCTCAATCACATGAATACTCTGGGGAATAAGAATGTGTAAATAAATACAAAAAATATCAGTATGAAAAGGTTCACTAAATTCATGTTCGCCTAATAATATACATTGCACACTTACGAGTGTTCTTTGTGTATATATCGGAATTTAATAAGCACATCGGCCATAGCTCTGCTAAGGGTAAAGATTCTCCCGTTTGTAGTATGTGGAACTTTAACGAAAAGCGTCGTCTTCGTTATTTGACCGAGGTTCAAATTTACTAGATTCGTTGCCAATAACCCTCGTATTGTTTCTAAGAGCAACGTTAATAATTACGTACACACACTAGGTATATTGGCCATTATTTATAAACTACATTATAAGATCTTCAAAATGTCATTAAAAATTCAAACATAAATTTTATTAGAAAGATTAGATGAAATAGACAGTAACCCTTATTCTATGTTCTAATATACCATACTCTCTCTCTGCAAGGTACTTCACATTTTCCAGCCCTATCATTACGCCCATGGTTTCATACAAATAGACAAACCTTATAGGCGTTACTTTACGCCTTCTACTGCAATGGAATAGTGACGGCTATCGATACAAAACAGTATGTTTTATATACGAGAGATATTCATTAAAGACTGACTCTATTACGATTAGCCTAACATGTAAACACATTCGATGTAGTGCAATGCACTTGTTTCAGCATATCTGCTACTCATTGAAGTCTTATTCAAAGCCATCCTTGGAGAGCAGCATAAATGTTCTGTCGTATTTTTCATGCAGGATTACTCATGCTATAGTTGTCAAATTTGGTATGTTTTCAGAAACTTCTTCAGTCATTCACGCCCACTTTGAGAAAAGGTACTAGCCTTACTTATTCACTTACCAGGACAGTAGTATCTGTCTTTAATGAACATCCCTTGTAGTTTTAGTTATTTCGTCCGTTTTGAGATAATTTATTTGCTTATAATTAAAATTTATACAATAATGAGTTGCTTTCTCTATTTAAATAAGTTATTATTAGTGATTTTTCAGCTATCCGGTGGTGTTCTGGTTTGATATCAAATCGTTTATTGAGAGAGTACTCCATAAACAATGATCATTTTCTATAAACTATTTCAGCAATTAAATGCGTCATTTCATTTTTTCTGTACATGTATTCCAAAGAACATGTTAAAATCTTTAAAAGTACAATAAATCAGTATGATCCTCAGGAAAATCGAAACATAACAGTAAAGTAATTAACATAGATATACAACATTTTGAAGATATTAATTTTACAAGTCGTGTTACTTTTATAATGTGATTCCGTTCAGAAACGATGAAGATTATGAGTGAAGAGCTATTGTTATATTACGTATTTATATAACTATGTAACTTGATATGCTTAAATGTATTCTCTATCAAAGTATTAAACAAATTTTCTCCTCTCATCGAAATTATGATACATATTCGATGTCCAACAATACACGATGTAAAAGATTTATCGAAATAAATTCAACACTAGACTGATTAAAAATATGACATATATCTCTGAAAAAACCCAACTGAATCATAAGTTTGATTAATGAAATTTTATCGTATCTTTAAAAGTAACAGATGATTGAGAATAAATTACGACTTGAAACGAAAGATCTATTGTATTGAAGATGTTAGAAGCCATATATGAAAAATGTTTCACTCCTTTATTGATCTGAATATATTTATGGAAATCATTAAACATTGTATATTTTGCTATACGTTAATATTATTTTATTATCATTATACATCATACACTTTTTCAATACATTTCTAAATGCATTCGGATACATTTTAACACAGATATTGCACAATGTAGATTCAGAAAAAGAAAACTGCTGATCATTGGTTGATAAAATGTCATAATAGTTTTTCTTTCTTATTTTATGAAACAAAAAAAATTAAAATTAAATTAGGCTTAATGGAATTCAATATGTGTAAATGTTCCCATTAGTTTTGTTATTATTACTGTGAATTTTTCAAATAATAAATCATTTGCACTATGATCACTGGAAAAAACAGTGGCATAATATATGAAACTGAATGAAACTTTTCACAAACTTTTAATTAACTTCCTATGTTCATATCTCTGTATATGATTTTCTAATTTCCAATATTTAAACTTGAATTTCAACCTAACTTCGATCAGCCGATAGAACTGAAATTTTACATGCAAGTTTACCTCTGACTGCAATACGATATCCTATTATGCTCAAGCATTGTCGGTGTGTATACACGTATCACTCCAATGACAATAAAATACTATGGTATGTGGGGCCCAAGCGGAGAGGGACCTAAGCTTTGTATTTAACAACATCCAATTGTGTAAAAAATTTGAATACATGTATAGCTCATGTATTGCGTTTTAAACTTATATTTTCAAACAAAACAGGATTAAGTTAGAACAAGTAAATGGTTCTTTAATCAAACTGTTATTTAAATTTGGACTAAAAAGTATGAAAACTATTTTTTAAAACATAAATAAATCATTGTTTTAAAAGCGAGAGGCTCTAATACTTTTTTGTTTCCATTTACATAAGTATCCAAAATACTTAATTTATCGAAATTAGGTAAGTATTTTATTTAAGCGTCGCAAACCTTTTAAATTTATATATTATTTTACATTCAAAGAATTATCTTTATACCTTTTGATTCCTCTGTGAATGAAAACTTGATTTAAAACCTTTTATATTCTTTTTTTATTTTCAACTATTCAAATTTAAAGCACTGCACGTCTGTTCATTATTCAATCACGAGATTTGTTAACTACATTCTTACTCTCATAAAAAGTGACGTGTTCTTTCTTCCTTCCTTCATCTTGTTACATAGTTATCTTCCAAATGCATTCTTTTCAAATGAAAGGAAAAAGGAAATCGGTGCAATTGATTATCGGCCATTGAGGGTCAAGGAACGTTGACTTTGTCCTGCCTCAAAAGCAATAATATGAATTTTTGTTGCAATGGAACGTGATCTGTCTTGACATATTAATGAAATGAACTCGGAGGTCGATATTGTTTTTCGTTGATGTTAAAACTAATCCATTAAACATCATGTTAAATGGAGTTGGTCTGTCTCTTTCAAAACTAGTAATTAGTTTTTCTACTGGGCAATGATCTGGGTGTTTTTAAGAAATTAAAAATAAATATATCTAAATAAAATTATTTTAATTGATAGGATAATGGTTTGATATTATTTTTTCTGTACTCTTAGAATATTTATAGATATCTTCTATGGCTTTAAAGAAAGTTTTCTGTGCTTTACAATTTCATTTTTACTTCTTAAACATACAGTTGTAAACTATTTTTCCATTATATTACAAGTACTATTGGAAATGTACATAAGGGTTTCTTTCGATACCTATTTTTAATATTTATACTTTTTTCCACGGAAACTATTCCCTAGAAAATAGATATTCTGCAGTCGATCAGTTATCATAATTTTTCAAAAACAGCGATAATATCCTGATCTGACAAATTGTGAATTATTTACAATTTGCTAACATACTATTGTTTCACAAAGAGTTAGTTATTTCTACAGTTTCGTATTTGATGAAAGAATATACGAAACGTATATTGATTAGATATTTGTATATTTGTTCCAATAAACAACAGAATCAGTACATAGAAAAAGAGTTAAGTTAGCAACACCAAATCCTATTTCTCGAGGTATTTTTTTTCTTTTACCCGCAATTATATTGAGTCATCTTTAACAGCCTAATATATTTTCTAAGAATCATAAACCTTTCTAATGCATAAACATATAACGGCATTCCGTATCAGCTGTTATTTTATAAGTACCTGTATCGTTATCATCATTAGTCGCATCGTCTGTCATTCTGAAGTATCTTATAACCTATCAAAGAATGTTCTTTGATATGTTATATAGGATTACTAGAATAAAATGCGAGTAACTCCTGCAGTTGCTTCGACTGCTTTGATTGCTGATCTCACCGAACCTGTCTATCCCCGCTAGAATAATTCCTCACATATCTCACTAATATTATTCTTATTACAGTAACCTTCGATATTCAAAATTAACTATCTGTCGATTTTATTCGACTTCATTACATCAATTCACTCCACTTCTGAAGTTTACTTAATTTAAATCACGCTCCATTTAATTGGGAAGAGGTTAAGATTACTCGTATGAAATCGGAAAGAAACCCCAGATGTTAGTTGAAGTGAAATAAATCACGCACAACCCATGTTATAAACATATCCGTGTTTGTAAAAAATGTAACATGAATTACTTATTAGAAGTAAATTAATTTTGTTCCACAAAAGATTTGTATTGAAATTGATAACGGTCACTCCATGATCCTCCGGCAGTGGTTGCTTATCTTTAATAACTGCTTTGATTCTTGTTCTTTTGAATTCCTGATATCTTCTTTGAATTCGCAAACGAAGTATCCGCAGTGGGTCATCGGAAACTGAAGTCACAGGATTCTCAGCCTATTAGACCTGAAAAAAGGGCGCTTAAAGCACTCTTGTGGGAAAAAATATCTATAAAAGTTGCTATCTCGTGATAAGAAAACATCCCTTCATGAAGATCCATGATTCAGCCCTATTGAAACTTCATTATTTGTTTATATGGCAACCTGTGTCCTTGCAGAAGCATTGTAGATTACTCTTAAAGCGTTTACCACAGCAGACAACCATAGATTATTCCAAACATATCTCCACAGCTCTATATACGGCTAAATGAATAGCCCAGAGGGCGTTCGTTAAGTTTGGGAACGTTTATTTTTCTATGGTGAAACGTTTTGATTTTCGGTTTTAGTTCACTCAGTAAAATAATAAACCACTTTCTGATAACATTTTCTTACTCTTTCTGTAAAATAAATACACTTCTCCATGGATAATCTTAGACATAATTTATTACTTACAAACATTTAGAATTTTGAAACGTTTCGAAACAGGCACAACACTAAAATCTGTTCATAGCACATAGCAACCTGATCAGTGCCGATCTATATTAGATTGGCTGTTATTGGCTTTTATTTTCTCTGAAAAGCAACACCAAGGCTAATAGTAACGACTTCCTTATTTTCAAACCTAGGTCAAGTGAACAGGATGACGTCTGAACTGGCATTTCAATCTCCGAACCTTCACGTCACGTTAACTATATTAGAATAGAGTGAATGAACTATTTTTCAACGCCTTCTCTCATTCTCTCACTCCAGCCCATTTTCACCTGTCAGACGACGACTGATTAGGTTGCTGCTTGTAATAATCAATCTCTTATTCCGTGTGGATTCTTCTATACACTTCATCATTTGATATATTTGTATTTAATGAATTATGTCTAAACCTATCCATAGTGCAGTATACTTATTTAAAAAAAAGAATTTATTTGCGAAAAAAAAAAGAAAAAGACAATATTTCGCTTAGGATTCAATTAAGATTTATGGAAACGAAGTGTGTGATAGTAACAAAATATATCAGATAATTTCTACACGTTTTAAAAGGAAAACAACGCTTGGTCGTATATATAAAAACGCAGAATGCTTCTTGGTTGTTCCATTCTAACGTTTGAAATATATTCTTCACAGGAAAAAAATTATTCTATCTTTTTTATCCCCATTTTTAAAATTTAGAATTTTATTTCGTGATTTCAGTCCCTTTACGTTCATTCATTGTTCTATGATGCATTGTGATTTTGATTTTCGAAAAATGAAACAGGTTTCACGAAAAAGACGTTGAAATCTCAATTTTTAGTTTCCCAGATTTCTTTAGATTTGTATTTGATACTAGGCTGCAAAAAGTATTATTATTCTATATTTTAAGGATTTTTGAACATATTTGTTGTTTCCTTTATTTGTTATATAGGAAACTGATCTCTTGTAGCAAATTGGGTCATTATGTATGTACATGTGTTCATATACAAGAAAATTATGTTGTTTGGTAATCTAATTTCCCTTTTATGTATTAATAACCACAAAAAAACATGAAAATAAATTTATAAAATTGAGACAGAAATCTTTGTTTGTAGATTCAATAATGAAAGTTTTTATTCCTCTTCGGTTTTACTTCTGTAGAATGTTTTCTTACTTTTTCTTTGTCTTTACATCGAAGTTTCTCTTCCTACTCTTTGATAAATAGAATAGTTTTTATTATAACAAGAAAATACGCCATTCAAGGTGTTTGAAAAATAGTCTTATGACTAATTTTTTTCAAGAGAAGAAATATATTTCACTGTTGATACATGAAATGCCTAATTTTATTTTATTTCCATTTGTTAAAAAGTTAAAGGCTTTATTATTGTAGCCATTTATAAATAATGATTTTTAGCTCAATTTCTAGCAATTCACATAAGTACAGATTATATATATTTGTTATATTATATATTATCGTTTTCTCAGATAATTAGAAAATTTTGTTTTATTACAATAACAATCCCAGAAACATATATTCCTTTTTTTATATTCGTTTTTCTTTTCATATAGTCATTTTATATAGTATTTCATTTTTACTTTTTCGTTTTATATATACAGAGTTTATATATTCATTTTTCTTTAAGAAGGAATATTTCTTACTTGATAAATACAATGCCAGGTAAGATTTTGTTTTCATTTCGATTTATTAAAAAATAAGATGTTAATTTTTTTTTTATTACAACCATTTATAAATTCTGAAATTTAAATCAAATGTCAGGCCTTCATATTAACTACAAATAATTTTTTTACTTATTTTTTATAGTGTACATTTTCTTTCTTCTCGAATTATAGAAGATTTTGTATTATTGCATAGAAAATCCATAGTACAAAAAATTTGAAGAATTTCAGTGCTAATTTTTCTTTTCACATTTATCAAATAAAATTGTTAGTGTAATTGTATCATAAGGATTTTCAAAAATGTTCATTTTGGATTTTCAAAACAAATTATACATTATCAATTTTATGAAAGCTGTATATAAATAATAATATTTAGTTTCTACTAAGATTGGTTTCATTTACTATATTCAGTGATATTGGAATTTTTTTATCATTCAGAAAATAATATATTTATATGAAATGTTAGAAGTGTGCATTTTGTTAAAAAACAAGGATATCGTATGGAGACTAATACTTTCGAACAGAAATGCATATTTAGTGAAGATATTCATGATTTTTCATAGTTAAATAATTCAATTTTATGATTTTAAGATGTCGGAGGTTAATTGAATATATGGCTTCCTGAAATCAAACAAATCAATATTAAAGGATTTAATTTGCAACTTTACATGCCCTAGTACAAAAACAACAAACACGGATATCAATGATTTTTCATAGTTAAGTTATTCAATCGGCTAAAGGAAATGATCTGTAACTATACTAACCAGTTTGCTAAGGAGGTTTACTCATTTATTAATCATAAAATGTATGTATTAATTGAAGCAGAATTAAGATATCTAACAATTCTAACGTTAGGAAACTACCTCTCAAAATACACATTTTTTTTTCATTCCTGAATTCATAGGATTTAAAAGAACACAGTACACTAAAAAAAAGACGAAAATATGGGGAAAAAATATTTACCTTATTTTAAAAGTACGACATTCTAAACATGTTTTAAAATTTGCATAGCTTTAACTACATTATTTAGAGAGATTAAAGGTTTCTTTAATAGTGTGCTGAGTAATTATTTGACCTTCAAAACATTCAACTAATTTTCCTCCGTTTTTATCTTTTATTAAGTTTATATATTTGAAATACTACGGTGTTTTTCGATATAAGTTTTTAAAATTTTCTAAATAAAGTATTTGATAATTATGTGCATGGAAAAAGGACTTAAATAAATAGTTATTTTTAAGAACTTCGCAGACTTAATTACAACATTTTTACTGGCTTTTGTAGAATCTGACAGAAAAAAATTGCAAAACTATATATATAGCAAAAGTGCAATGAAACTCATGAACAGAGTTGAGAGGAGAAATGTATTTCTAAGAAAATGTGAAAAAAAATTGCTCAAAAACTAAGTAATTTCTTCATGCACTAAGAATTTCAAAATATGGAAATATTTGGGGAAAAAATTAAAATTTTTAACCTATTAGCATACGAGGGTCGTTCAATAAGTCCCTAGAAATTCCAAGATGTTGCCTTTGTAGCTTCGAAAATTCTTCATTTTTAGTAAGCAACATGACCCACTAAATAGCTGTCTAAGTGTCAGTTACTTATGTTGGAGATCTCGAGCCTTTCGTGCCACTCAATTTCTTCGTCATAACATTTCCGGCCGATAAAACCATCTTCACCTTTTTTGTAAAAAAGTTCGCTGGAAGGAACTCATTATTTTGATTGTGGCTTGGTTTTCGGTACATAACGATGAATCCTCATATCAACGACGGTAACATCTCGACGCTGTCGCAATCAAATCTTGATTTGACAGCAAATGACTGCCAAATCAAAACTAGCTTATGAATCAATATCAAATTTGTTACGGCTACGTTCAAGAGATGGCAGCATCCAATGCCAACAAAAATTTATCTTAATGATACTATCTGTTTTCAAATACAGTTACTTTTGCAACCACCTTCGTATATTGGTAGAGACAGCCAGATAGAAATACGCCCTTGACGATTTAATTGAAATCCCATCAATAAAACAAGTACTGGAAGCCTTAAAGACTCTCCGATGTGGCTTTAAGTTTTTTCCTAACGCATTTCAAAAAGTAACTACATCTCTGAATAAAAGTGAAATGGCTTTGGTAAAATATTTGTGACGGCTTTCCTACGTTATTTAACTCTACAGCTATTTTAAAATCTAATTTAATAGTCAATTAGCTCAAAACTCTAAATCAAGATATGTAAGAGAAAGGAAACATTCAAGGAATACGCAAGAGTGCTCTCTCTTAAATCCCTCTTAACTCAGTTAATCTCAGTTTACTTTCTATATTAAAGTCTTAGTGTACCAAATCATTCATTCCGATTCAAGCACTTGTGAATTAAATTTGTTTCTTCTTATTTCGATTTGGAGTCGATTGCACATACTTTCAATATAAACGATTAATTACGAAAATTCACTGCAGTTTACAAAGTCTACGAGCTTGTTATTATCCTCTATATAACTTTTCTTTCCTTTCAGTTCTCTTTCGCTGACTTATCGCTATCATTAATTCATTTCACCGATGATCTAATTTGCTTAATCACGTTTTATTTTGGTTGGCGAAGATTTATTATTTTAAGCAATTAAGAATACCACAAGCTCGCCCAGCTTTTTGAAAAGAATCCTGTCAAATGACCAACATTACAGAGTATGTACAAAAAGACACAAGGAACTACTTCGACCTAAATTAAGTAAAAATTCCGTTTCGTTTTTTTGCATGAAAACAATCCATTTATAATAAATAGTTTACAACTACGCAAAATACTCACGTATTAACATTTTTTTGTAAATAAATTTCTTTGATAGCTTAATGTTGAAACTTTCAATGGGCCTACATATTTTTATATACAGTTCCTTTCAGTAGAGCACCTTGCGGTTCCCCAGCTTCCCTACTATGCGTTTTAGCCTTCGAAACTCACTCAAATCTGAGTCAAGGCTAAGTCAGTTACAGTACAACAGCCAGAAGGAAACTAGATAGTGCAGTGTCCGTATTGATAGTTTCCTTTATTTATTTTTTTTAAAGTGAAATTTTTATAAAAGTCATATGAGAGGAATAGCTTAAAAGCGCAATATATTTCATAAACTCTTAATCAAGTATACAATAATATTTCAATATTATAATAATTAAGTTCTTACGACATTATTATAGTATTATTGTTATTTAAATAATTTTATTATTGATTATTTAATAATATAGTTTATTAATATAAGTGCATAAGAATTATATGTAATAAAGTGAATAAAGATAAATTTATGATAAAAGGATTATCAAGCAAACGAAAACGAAAACTACAGTTTTTCTGATTGATAAGTACGATTAAGTACATACCTCTTGTATACACACACAAAAAGCATTTATATGTATTAGAAATTTCAACTTAAGTGTCCGCAGGGCTTTCTAAGAATAAAAGCAATTCATAGTGGGACGTTGGGATATTAGCGGCTCTCCCTTCACTAACGTCGGTTATCTTTTGGTAATTTGAATTTCATGCAATTACAACTCCTTGCGATGGAAATAAAACTTCATTAGGTATATGAGAGGAAGATAAGTGTAATAAGAAGAATTAATGATAATCTTATATATAATCAAAATTCAATTGAAAGAAACAGAAGGGATATGGAGGATAACGCGAAAAGCGTGTGAATTAGATTTAATCATCGTAATTAATCGTTTGTATTATAATTAAGTAGAGCCAACTCCTAATTGGGAGTGAACAGCTAACTTAGCAGATCTTAAGAGGTCGTGATTGCATAAATTAAAGTTAAAAAGGAATGGTCTCAGGAAATAAGAATGAACGCTTTACTTTTAAAAGAGAGAATGGGAAAAAATGGGAAATTAAATTATTATTGTGAGAAACTTATAGGAATTAAAGTTAAATTATTACATATATATATATATAAGCGAAATACCACTGACTGACTCATCACGAAATCTCTAAGATTATTCAACCGATTGACTTGAAATTCAGTATAGTTACTCATTTTGCGATGTAGACGCTCAATAAGAATGGAATTTACAGAAGTCTTATCCAAAATGTAGTTTTCATCCGTTAACCTACTCTTATCCATCGGTTATGTTATTTTTGGCGATAGTCGCCAAAAATGACATGACCGAAGCCAAACGGAATATATATTTTTTTCTATGTATACTGTGTATTGTCACCCATTAAGTTTACTTGGTGAGATTTGCGCGTGCGAAATGGAAAAATACCAAATTATTTTATATTGAAGCACTGATGGAGGATTGGCATGATTTTGGCGAAGGAACTCTTTATGCGAAATTCCGTGCATGTCGAAAATAGGAAACGTTCATATTTAGCGATAGAAATAAATCATTGTGTCCACGGTTGGTGAAGTGTAATTTAGCTCCAAAACTTAGCAGGATTTTGAAAAATACTAAAATGGCGACTTTTTACGGAGTAGGGCACACGCAAGACAATCTAATCAAGCGAAATACCACTAAAAAGTTCTGGATAATCATTATTACAGACAATCAATTTCCTAAAATTTAAATTTAGAATTTCATTATTGTTTAAAAATTGAAACTTTTCTTGATATTTTACATTTAGGCTCCAAAATATAATATTATCGTCTTCCCAGCGTCTTATCAGTTAGTATATATATATATATAATATATATATATGTGTGTGTGTGTGTGTGTGTGTGTGTGTAGGTGGACGTCCCAAGGTTAGACTAAAAACAAATGAGATTTTCAATAAAAAAGAAAGAAAAAGATTTATGTTTGTTTCTTATTGTTTTGAATATCATAAATTGCAATAAAAAACTTTAAACCTAGCGCTAACCTTTTTTTTCTTATTTAATAGCGGCAATTTACGTCAAAGTCCATCCAAAAAATTTATGTTTGTTATATTAATTCATTTTAAATACTATGCAATATAGAGTCACAATTTGAATAACATTTATGCTTCAAGAACCCAATATATTAATCGCAAAGTTTTGAAAAATACCAAAGTCCTTTGTTATTTTTATAAATTTTACATTCAGTAAGAATATATATTTTGAATATTTAGCCTTATGATCAAAGCTGTAATTATTAATTCATTAGTTATACTTTCCAAAAATTAATTAAATAAGACGTACATTTTCTCTAATGCTTCACATGAACGATACATGTTATTAATAGAAAGCGAGAGGAAGAAGTCTTAAAATTAATAAACAATGACAAATTATTCATAACGCTCTAGAGAACATAAAGTACATCACCAAGCTGAAAAAAAAAATACCCATTGTACATTGTCTTATTCTGAGGTTTTCTTTAAAGCTATTGAATCTGTCTTTCTGTGAGAATTTATTTATGTAAAACTGAAATATTTATGCGTTTGTCATATTCGCTCTTAATAATATTAAATGAAAAGACTTGAATAAAACCGCATGCAGTTTTGACGGAAATGTTTGAAAAATTCTTTTTAATGTAAGATGTAGTTGTGTGTCATTCTTTTCGTTTCTGAATTCAAGGAGGAGAGCGATAAAGAACGGGAAGTTTTCAAAGATTGACACAATGCAAGAAATTATAAATTCATAAGCAAGAAATAAATTCTAAATTCATGAATAATTTAACCGGAATGAAATTCCCTTCAAAATTTGTCACAATTTCAATGCATGATATTTTTTGATTTTATCAAAGTCTTGACATAAAGTAAAAATAATTTATTTACTTTAGTCTCTAATATTTATCATCCTTTCTTTGTATGTCTTAAATGTTGTTATTCTCTTTCTCAGAACAGTATGCTTTATTCCATAATTTGTAACTACAAACCTTGATTAAAAAATATTTTTACGCACGTGCTTAGTTATTCCAGTTTGTATAGTAAATTTTAGAATGAAGTGTTTTAATTTAAAGATTATTTTAAGGTTGAATATGAATAACATACATAGTACTTCATCACCTTAATCAAAGTATAAAAGTCAAGATTTAAAATATTTTCAGTTATTTGGAAGTTTTAAATTCAGATTATTCGATTGGTTTGTTTCGGATTTAATAACACCGCACTAGAAACAACATGAGAGCTATTGGCAACGGAACTCGTAATTTTGATTCTCGCTCAAGTGAAGAGGACGACACCTGATCTAGGAACCCACATCTTCCAACTTCCACACTAATGGGAAGACATTGGGCCTCGACAGATTTAACGAGTATCAGCCCCGTTTACACTGCTGGTCTTTTGTGGCATCAAGGCTCGAATCCGAAACCACAGGCCACGAGTCCGCTATTATGATCACAAACCTACCGAGGCCACTCAGATGATTAAAAGGGTAGCTTAGAGATTAGTTCTTTACAATTTAACAAGAACAGGTCAGAAAGCTCATTCCTATTCCCACAGAAACTCCATTCATACTCATAATCAGTAGTGCTAAGAATTTGAAAATCTTGTTACCTGAATAGAAAAACAATTAATATCCTTTTTCGAAAAAGCACTTTATTTTGCTTAGTGGTAAATATTCCCATTTTATTCATAAACGTATTTTTTACGAAGCAAATATATTTATATTTCAGAAATAGTTGATATTTTTTTTATATCATTTAATGAATAAATCATTTTTTTAAGTTTTGAAGTAATCATTATCACTTCTTAGTGTTCACTATATTGTTAATGTTCTGATGAGCTTCTGAGTTATTTTTATACTACAATTAGCATTTATATTATTTTTTTTCATTAATTACTGTTGATTACTTACACATCAGTTTCATTTTCTCTTTTAGTCTAAAGTGTATATTTCTGGTACGATATATGTGCTTCCTACATGTTTTCAAATGTTCCCTAAATATTCCTAAGACCCATTTTGCAATTCCAGTCAGGAAAATCTAGATCGAAGGTCTTTCGAAACATATACTTCACCTTTTGGAGATGGTTTTTAAATCCCGTAGAGGAGGATGTCGTTAAACTTGAGTGAAAAGGGTGAATGAAAACTTGAATCTTTAAGTCTGGAGGGAGCACATCCGGTCTTTATAGTGATATTGATAGCTAAGGCAAATGGGATTTCTCCTCAGGTTAGTTATTTATGCATTTTAACTTTTATCGACGTTGTTGAAAAGAGGCGGTGCAGACGTTTTCCCACTACATTGGCGGATTGTTTCTTCTACCCGTGTTGGAGATAGTCGGTTGACATTGAGTGACACAACGATTCTAACTCTCAATCCGTTGGTCACAATTAAACTCTCCCATCTTGTTTTGTAATGCTTTTAACAACCAAACCAAAAGGAATTCCCCCGCGGATAAGTAAAGACATTTTAACTTTAGTCGTAATTGCTGAAGAGAATCTCATCTGTCTGAATAAATTCTTCAAATTCCCCGGACGTATATATACGCTTCGCTAAGCCGATGTGATAATTCCCCCGAGCGTATATGCACGTCTATCCGAAGTACGATCTTTTGCATAAGGCTGCTACCAATACAACTACTACCACAGGTTTGAAATGCAATAAAAAGGACAATGTTTGTTATGGATTTACTTCCTTCGGAGAAGGTGGGGAAAGGGGATTGAAGTATGTTTTCAAAATCATAGCTGTTGATTGCATCATTGAGAATAGAGACCAGGTATAGTTACAGTGTGCATATTAATAACTTGATTTTCGAAAATAGTGCTGAGTCAGTCATGGAATTGCGTCAATTTCCTACTTTCTTAAGTATTCTATTCAGAAATATATCAATCCAAACAAAAGTGCTTTCACATGGTATACGAAATGAATATTTAATTCCTTTGTGTGTGTGTTTTAAATAAGAACATGAAAAATTAGAAGTTATATATAATGTATTTTATTAAATTTTTAACACTCAACACCAAAGTTTGAAATTTTTGTTTTTGGATTTTTTTTTTCTTTTTTCACCTCTAGGCATATATTATTTTTTTGAAGATTTAAATTAGTATTCATCAAATTTTTCTTCCTTTTTTTTTTTTGAAGATTCACCCACTGACCGAAGAATTGGTACTCCATCCAGTTTCATATAATTAGAAGATTTTTTTAAAAATAAACATTACTTGTGAAATATTTTTCTTCAAAGAGTAAAGTAAATATTATTTTCGATTTCAAGGAAAATTGCAAGTTTGTAACAGCCACCATGACTATAACTCTAACGGGCAGCTAACGCCACCTGTGGTGACGTTGAAAAAGAGAGACTTCTTCCCGACCTTTAGTTTGTTGTTGTGCGTGTGTATGTTTGATCCGTGTCATGTTGTCTTATAAAGTATCCCTTTTAACTATTATTGTGATTTATCCGTGTGCTGCGAACTGAATCCAATAAAAAAACCATGTTCTTTTCATCTTCTAATCTTCATTGAAGATTCCAAGCACTCATGCCACGCGCTACAAGTTTCCATAAGATTTCATGAAATTCATATATACCAAGTCATTCGACTAATAAAAAAAATATTCTACAAATTCTAAATTTTGTGAAAATTATTATGTGAGAGTTATTTTGCAATTTTTATAATGCGTAAAGAACTGCGTCATATATATATATATATATATATATATATATATATATAAACAGAAAGAAGGGAAGAGCAATAGATAATTAGACAGTAAAAAAATTTTAAAACTGATATAAACCAAATTAACAAAAAATAATTCATTAAAATTACAAGATTACCTACACATATTTTTTAGATAATGGAAGATAAGTAGAAAGTGAAAGTATATTTATTTCGAAAAAAAAAAAAAGGTTTGAAAAATGGGAAGTTGCTTTGCCAAAATAATAAATAAGATAATCTAATTGAAAGTTAAATTTCTTACAGATATATAAGCCGTATAAATGGTATATTAACCGCTCTCTTATTTACGAAAAAAATTTAAATTTTCTCTTTTTTTCAGTCATTCGAAGGCTTTAGTAAATCGTGATGGCTTCAGTTGAAATGCAGTAGATCTACTGTTCTTAATAGTAAATACGACTCCAGAGAAACGAAACAACCACAGTGATATTTTCAAATTCAAAGTCATTAAATTGGAGAATGAAAACGGAAATCATGCTGTAGCAAGGATATTTAATGTTTGTGAAAGTTCCGTACATGAATAAAAGGAAAATAAAATCACAATTATTAATATATCAAAGAATAAATATGCTTTGTATAAAGGAGTTATGTAATGGTCTGTCTTAGAAAAAGGTGATGCATACTAGCAATAGAAAATTACCTTAATGGAATAATTGTAAGAAGAAACACGTTTATTTGTTTTAAATTGGACCAAACTGGATGCAAATAAAAGTAAAAACTTTACAGTGGTCTTGAGTTAGTGTAAACGATATATGACGCTGACTGATTTAATTCAACGAGAATAAAAGTGTCGCAAAGACTTCGAAAAGAATTGGACAAGAACTTTATATGTTTCTAGAAAAAAGTTATTGCCCTACAGAGGGAAATAATTATTTACTATCACATATTGGAAATAAGGTGGATATTCAAGTAACGTTTCATTTGATAGGAAATAAAACATTGATGTGAAAGGAACAAGAACGGCTCACATGAAACAACAGGTCACGAAAACTCTTACTGCACTGTATTACTTCTCTACTTAGTGGATGGTACAAAATTAAGATGCATTTTCATTTTCAAAAGAAAGACGATGCCGAAATGTAAGTTCTCAAAAGACTATAAAAAGACTACTACTCTATCTATAAAAAGATTTAAATTTCTAATTGCAGAATACGTAATTTAATATTTTGGCAGGTCCTATAAAATAAAATGTAAAAGTATCCTTTAAATAATATATATTTTTATTATTTTAATTTATTTATTTTAATTAACACATGAGACAAATTTCAACCATTGCATTCTAAGCATCTGATATTAGTGCAAATTTATCATCTCTCAACTAATTTGATCTTGAGATAAAACGTATATATCGCAATAAAGGAATCCAGTAATTGCAATATTGCAATAAAGGAATCCAGTTCGTCGAGAGAAATGCTCTATGTTTCATTATTTAATTTTGATCTTGCTTCAACTTCTGAACATTTCTTTGTGATATTCTAAATTTTATCATTTTTAAAACGTCTCCAGGAGATTTTAGGACTGCCATTAGCAATATTTCTTTCGGAATATAGTGTAGGTATGTAGGTACTGGATTTTCTTTTAGAATATGTCGTTGACCAGAAGAAACTGAATACTCTTGATGTAATTTCCACATAATTCCGTCTTTTGCTTCTTCCAAATCACTTTGAAGGGGTAATTGCTCTCCTTTATGTATTTATATTTTTTTCTTTAACACTTTTAGAATTCTTTGTTGGTTTATAAATTCCTGATCTGCATTTACTTGGAATGTTTTCATTCAGCTCGCTGTCACTTTAACTGTATCCAGAACGAGGCAATTATATGAACATTTTCCGCAATATTTCTTTCTTCTTTTATAACAAAAGTTTCATTATCATCATCCGATGTATTTTCTCTTTTCGCAAGAATCATTTTCTGAAAGTTCCTTCAGCAATTTCATAGCTTCATGTATTGAAAAACCTCTTCTGCTGGGTTCCATCACTAAAAGTGCCGAAAACTGAAATGCTTGTAATTCGTTTTCCTTTTGCTCAGATTATAACAGGGAAAATATTCTTTTTGTTTAGTTTCTAGCTATAACAGAGATAAGAACTATCTGCAACATTCCAATACATAGATACAATAGCTTCTAATAACAAAAGGTCACACATCTGCCTAACTGTTACATGTCAGATGTGGGGGGACACCTTCTTCTTATTCTCCCTCTTCGGCAAAAACATGTGCTATACATATCCTTATACAACTTACTTTTAACTGAAAAATATAGAGTTGAAATACTGGTGGAAATAGAAGAAAAGGTAAGAATCTTGTTCGGTACAACTATTACTCCCATGGTAGTTCTAGGTATACAAACACATAAATAAAAGAAGTATTGCTAACAAATTCAACTAAATTCATCTTGAGACATCAGACTGAATATTTAGGAAAAGTTAAAAAATATAAATATTTTTCGATAGAATATAATATCGACAAACAGAGAAAGAAACAACAAAATTTAATAAACAGCACATGTTTTTTCGTAACTTTGATGTAGGTAAATATATTCAAAATTTGGCAAATAATGGAACATAAAATCTTTTAGAAACTGTTTAACAATTTTATAGTCTCTCTTTGCTGCTTTTATAAGTATTTCTAAATTTTATGGCTATCTAATAATTTAAAGAATTTATCATGAGCTATTTTTAGATGTTTCTGATAACTGCAATAAAATGCACAGTTCCAAATTTAACTATAACAACGCACAGTCTTTACATACATGCATTAAAGTTGGGAATGTTAACAAACATCTCAATTTCAGAAATTTTAAGTTATTGTATAAATTTCTGGAGTCTTACGATATTTTTTTAATAATAAAGTATGCTCATAAAATATTTTAAAAGTTTTCTTAAGTTTCATTTGAATTTTAAGTGCTTAAGTTAAGCAAGAATGACAGAAAAGCATATGACATAGATGTATTTAATATAGTACATGGCACATGTGATTCATTAGTTAAATTTTTATTCCTGGTAATGTTATAAAATACAGATTACAGTATTTGTTACAGGCTGATAAGTTTTACTTTAACTTCAAGTTTTATTCCCTACTTTTTTGAATTTCTTTTTTATTGCATTTTGAAAACTATAAATTTCTTACTTACAACAACGCATATTGTAAGCACATTCTCTTTTGTTATCTGAATATTTTTATGGAGATAAATAAATATAAATATTATGTTATTACCAAAATGCCGACGAAAATCGTTTCTAGGAGATTGAAAAAATATTTTATGCGTCAATAATTTAAAATCTTTCAATTTTTTACGATTATCCTGATAATTTACTGCATTTCTCATTTACTTCTGTAATATTTATAGGTTTTTACTTATAATATGTTTTGCATTTGCTTTTAGAGGTTGTTATAGGTTTCCTTATTAAAATTATCTAAATAACATTAATAATTTTTTACATTTATATATATATATACAATATGTTAAGAAATTCTTAGTGCACTAACTATTTTGCACATTTCTGTAGGAGAAATTTGAAGCGCGTATATTTAGAACGGAGAGAGAAATACCTTCTGTACTAATTGCAAATTTGACAATCAATCAAAATTTTATTAATACCTACAAATATTTCTAAGAATTGAATAAGATGTTGGTTAAGAAATTATAAGAACACATGAGAAAAGTAGTATATTTTGCATCTTATCAGAGTCTTTACACAATTCATGGTAAATATTTCACGACGTTTTACTTAAGAAGCCAACGTCAACATTTAAATTGTGTTATCCTCGATTCATTTGAAGTTGCTGCGGGTTAGAGTGAACTGAACGCAAAAAGAGGGGAAAAAATTATTTATGAGGTTACTGGTAAATTTTAAAGAGAAATAATAAGGTTAATGAAATATTCCAAAGCTGCAATTCTCAATGTCAGAATTAGAAAACAAGAATCAAACAAAATAAAATGATCTGGAAGTAAAAGAATTTTGAAATCATATGACAACCGACCAATTTTTCGAATTTGTGAACTGAAGAAGATATTTCCAATCGTAAAATTTCTACAGACATTCCCGCTAATAAAACATAGTTTGGAAGAGTCTAAAATCAAATGCTTATACGAAATTTATGATAATAAAGAAAACATCAAAGTTAATGAATAAAGATGCTAAAAGTGCCCTGTTATGGAGCTATGAATGAAAAACAAAATGATTTTTTCTGATGAAAATAAATGTAACCTCGACGGTCCCGATAGCTACACACATAATGGCAAGATTTGAAGGTGGAACCCAAAATATGCTTAAGCTGTGCTATATGATCGTTTGATACCGTTTGAAACTTTATTAATTGGTGCTAACTGAACAATGTTTAATTAAGATAATGTTTCTTGACATACGTCAAACTCTACCCAAGAATGGTTTAAAAGAAATATATATATATATATATATATATATATAATATTTCGCCATAGTCAAGCCGAAGTCCAGAATTTGAACTCTGTGGGAAACCGTTTGGGTTATATTTCGTGGTAAACATTAAGCTAATAATCAACAGTTTTCATCAGACCATGAGTTGGGAGAAGACATACTGAAAAGTGGTACAATATGTTTGAAATTAAAATTAACCATGTTGTCATTTCTTTGAGAAGCAGAGTGTTTGATGCTATCTTTGGACAATCGATATTGTATAAATATTCAAACTTTTTTTTTGTTTTTAAAATAAGTTATCTTATAATTTGTTAACAGTAATTTTTCACTTATTTCTAATATCCTAGAAAACTTAATCATTTATTACATTATTCAAAAATTTTGAAACCTAATTATAATAAATATATGTTAAAGTATCACATTTTATTTGCTTAAATTATATTTTGAGCCTTTATTTTTATACTAATTTTCAAAATTAAAATGATCTCATCATTTCTTTACAAACTGTATTATCAGTTTGGCGTGTCGTAGAAGGTTGTATCAAGTTTGATGCTCTCTTTCTCATTCTATTAGTGCTCAAAATTACATGGATCATCGCCAAAGATTCCTAAATCAGTGAGCATGGTCCGACAGGGTGATAATGCCAACAGCCGTCGTGCTATTTCTAATTCTTCTAAATACTGCGTTATTATAGGCAATGAGTTAAGCTTCCAAAAAACAGTTATTAGAAATACTTTCAAATGATTTAGGTAAGACATGGCATAAAAATTAATGCAATTCCTCAGTAATATGTTTTTACGAGAATGTTTTTTTTTTCTTCAGCAAACTAGCATTTATTGGCGACCCTTTACAGATGCTTTATTCACTAAAAAGAACATTAAATATGACAATATGTTTAAATTATTTAAAAATTAATCCAAATGTTATATATATATATATATATCACACACACACATATATATATATATCACACACACACACATATATATATATATATCACATATATATCACATATATATGCATTCTATATCAAAAAATTCTCGGCACAGCAAGAAAGACATGTTCGATTGAAATAAAATTTCGTATGCAAAAATATTTGGACAGAAAATGCAAAATTGCAAAATAAAATTTCCGCTATTCTTTCATTGGACAGAAAATGCAAAATAAAATTTGGTGTCCAATGAATGAATAGCGAGAGCTACAGCACATCGGAACTGCGCACTCAGCAAGTTTATATAAGAAGCGATTCTCAATCTCATGGTAAAATTTTTTATGGCATTGCGATTTAGGATACTTTTCAAAAACAGAAAAAAAAAATGCTTCGTTGAAGGATTAGAGCTAATTACGAGCAACTGCGAGAGTTTGAAAGAGGTCGTATCATTGAATTGAAAGAGGCAAGTTGGGTAAACCTGAGAATCATTCATCATATGGATCGAAGCGATGCAGCGGTTAGAAAATGCTGGCGAGAATGGGTGGACAATGGCAGATTTCAGCGTCATAATGGAAGTGGTCGACCTTGGGACACAGCAGATTGGGAGGACAGAGTGATTGTCAGATCAGCTGTCACAGCACCTGATTCATCGTTATCAACCATCAGACGTGCGACCCGCACACAAAAGTCCACCATGAGCATTCACAGACGGCTGATAGAGCGAAATATACGCTCGTACCAACCGCTACGCCACCTACCACTCATGCTTGTACAATGGTAGAGCCAGATTATAGTTGTGCTTGGCTCGATCAGTTTAGAATGATACTGACTGGGGACGTATAATGTTTAGCGACGAATCCCGCTACCAACTGTATCCTGACGATCATCATAGACGTGTCTGCAGACGCCCTGAGCAGCGTGCCGATTCTGCTTTCACTATTGAACGACACAGGCCTTCAACCAGAAGTTATGGTCTGGGGTACCATTTCCCTTGATAGCCCTTTGGTCGTCATTAGAGGCAAACTTATAGCACAGCGTTTCATCGAAGACATTCTGATATCTGTTTTGCTACCATTTTTTTTTGCAGTACACTGGCCTTATTTTAAAGCAAGATAAAAGCCAGAGCACATACGGCACGTGTTGCTATGAGTTGTCTTACAGCTTATCAAACACTTCTTTGGCCAGCCAGATCTCTCTCCAACCGACCATGTCTGGGATGTGTTGAGTAGGCGGCTGCATCTACCAGGGAGTGTTGATGACCTAGTCCAACAGTTGGAGAAAAGGTGGCAAGAAATACCCCCGGAGACTATCAGAGAGTTTTATCACGCTATGCCATGTCGTGTAGTTGCTTGCATCCAGGCTAGAGGTAGGTCAACAGCTTATTGAGCTCGTTGCTATGTGATTATGTAACACTGAAATAAATCAGTCATTTTTTCTGAAATTTTAGTCATTTTTTATTCTGTACATTATTTTCTTATCCACCAATTTTTGTCTCCATAGGACAACTCCTTCTTGGTACGTCGTTTTTTTTTTTTTGTTATAGAGTGCATAATATATATATATATGTATATATACATATAATACACACACACACACACATATATATATATATAATTTCAGGTTTCAAGTTTGATAATACAAGTGATAACATTTTCTTGTAAAGTAATTTTACTCGATCATGTATTAGGTTGTTCAAGAAATTTACTTACGGACTGAAAGTTTTCAAAAATCACAAAAATATTCTCTTTAAATTTGGGGGGAAATGATTTCAACAGAAATAAAATTCATCAGAAATTACAAACCAAATACATTTCATATAAAAGGACAAAGAAATATAATTTAATAGAGATACTCGTAATATGATAAACATATAAATTTTAAATCGTGGGTCACAAAATTCAATGATAAAACGTTTTTAAATCTAAACAGTATTTTAAAGACATAACAAGTTTCATTAAGGTCCTGTTCATCAGCATATTTGATTTCGAGAACGTAATTTTAATCTTATATAATTTATACAACCCTTCTTAATTTTCTTCTATTTTAACTATTTAATTGCTAAAATGCGTAACCGATATAGCAAATATATTGAATGTTCTTCTGGAATTACATTTTTCTCCCAGTCTGGAGAAAATTTTAGAATACTTTTAAAAACAGGAACATCCACAAGAAAATTCTTAAAAAAAAAAAAAGGTATAAATATTTTTGAAAATTGGAGGGAAAAGGTAACTCCGTGGAAACCTATATTATTAACATTATATTATACCATATTATTAACATTATATTATAC